>PVKA01042915.1:0-17096 GCA_004027165.1 Ctenomys sociabilis | reverse complement strand
AAAAAAAAAAAAAAAAAAAAAAAGAGTAAGATATTGAGTGCCACCTGTAATCCCAACACTCAGGAAGCTGAGGCAGGAGGATTGTTGTGAGTTTGAGACCAGACTGCTTACTAAGTAAGCTCAAGGGTAGCCTGAACTGTATAGCGAGACCGTGTCCGAAAAAACCAATAATAATAATAATAATAATAATAATAATAATAATACATTGAGTGCCATGTGATTTGTGCTTTAAGAAGATAGTTGACATACCGGCTACAACGCCAGATCTGTCACATGTAAAGATGAGGCCAAGTACTTCCCAGTGTCACCACATAAAATTTAACTGCCCCAGCTTTGAGGTCACCTCCTTCCAAGCCCATTGGCGACACGCCTCCTGCCTAGTCCACCTGTGAACCAAACAGGCCACGAAGGAAAATACGTATTGATTGGACAGGTCGGGGAGGCTCGTTACAAATTCCCCTTTTCTCTTCCAATCATCAGCTGTTCTGAAGAGCCAAAAAGCGTCCCATACACGGCACGGACAAATGCGCTGTGTGATTGGCTCTCCCGACATGAGTGACGGCAGATGCAGCGTATGGGAACGCCCCCGAGGCCGAGCTACCTGGTGAGGAGGGCGCAGCCGGAACCCGCGCTGTCAGTGAGCGTCCAGCCGCTGCCTCCACCCGCGCGTCCCCGCGCCATGGCCGCCCCGCCGCAGCTGAAGGCTCTGCTCCTGGCGGTGAACGCACTGCTGCGCAAGCGCCGCTACCACACTGCGCTGGCCGTGCTTAAGGGCTTCCGGAACGGGGCCGTGTGAGTGGGGCTGTCGGGCTGGAAGGGGCTGAGGGACCCGACGGGCTTGCCTGCGTCGGAGGCACAAGTGTGAGGCCCGGCGTGGCCGCCCGGGTGCCCTTGACCAGTCTGCGTGTCTCCAGGTCTCCATAGCCACCATCTGTGCAGTAGGCGTTGGATTTGGGCTTCTGAGAGCCTTGCCAGCGCTCAGCCGCGGCTCCCACTGTGCGCTTTCTGGGTCCTTCTGCGTTACAGCCTGGAGCTACTGGCTTGATCCTTGCTCGGCAGCACCTGTATCCCCCTTATTTGGGTCAGGTCAGGCCTCGCAGTGCGCTCTTTGGACCGTCTGGCTTTCCAGGCCCCGTCTGCACAATAGAGACCTGAACTCTGGCCTTTAGCAGGCAGGCACCCCCTTCCCCATTAAGCTGCCCGAGGGTTCACAGCTTTCTCCTGTGACTCCAGCGCCAAGTCCTCTTTTGGTGCTGGGGACTTCTGGGATGTGACAGTGGATGTAAAAAAAAAAAAAAGCTGCAAGTATTTGTGGGACATATTGATCTCACTTCAGCCTTGCACCAGGAGCTCCAGGGGTCATGTCCCGTGGCCAAGGGCTCAGCCAACTTTAGACCACCTGTATGACAGCCACCTTCTATTCAAAGCCTACTGGGCCAGAACTGGCAACACAGCAGAAACAAACCAGAGAACGATCTGTCTCCCACCTGAGTTGGCATCCTGCTGGCAGCGCAGTGTGGTGGTGATCATGTGGCCTGCCAAGATTTGAATCCTGGTGTTACTTGCCTATATGATCTTCAGGAAGTCATGAATCCTCTCTAGGCCTCTCTTTGTTTCTGTCTGTCTGTCTGTCTGTCTTTCTTTCTTTCTTGTTTGACAGAACCGGGGATTGAACTCAGGCCCTTGCACTTGCCAGGGAAACACTTATTCCACTGAGCCGTCTACCCGGCCCCCAGGCCTCCGTTTCTAGTGTACTGTGCTGTCAGAGGATTGAGTCCGTACTTGTGAAACGCTCAGCACAGCATAGGTATATATAGAAAGTGCGGTCTTTTATTTTTGTTACAGTCACATGATGTCTGACTTACTCCCTTACCTTCCTCAGGCCTGCCAGGCACAGTGGCACACACTTCTAACCCCAGCACTTTAGAGGCAGAGGCTAGAGTTGTTGGGAGATCAACACCAGCCTGTGCTACAAAGTGAGCTTAAGGCCAGGCTGAACTGCGTAGCGAGACTGTCTCAAAAAAACAAAGACAAAAAGAACCTTCCTCAGGCATCTACTTACCTCTCATCTACTTATTGAGGCCACCCCATGAATTCCCGTCATCACTGGACACTTAATAGTTCGCTTGTATATCTTGATGTTTGTTTTTGCAGTATTGAGGATTGAACCTAGGGCCTCATACATGGTAGGCAAGTACTCTACCACTGAGTTACATCCCAAGCCATTAATTTTCTTTATTTTTTGAGACAGGTCTCACTATATAGTCCAAGCAGGCCTTGAACTCGCTGTATATCTAGGCTTCCCTGGAACTAATGTTAGTCCTCCTGCCTTATTCCCAAGTAGCTGGAAGGACAGCTGTTGCTATAGTCCATGTCTCACTAGAAAGTGAGCTTCATGAGGGCTGATGTCCCCACCCCTTGTGGTACTGAGGATCAAATCCAGGACCGCAAGTACATTAGGCAAGTATTCTACCATCTCCAACCCAAAGAGAGAATTTTTTTTATCTACGTTATCCCTTCCTATACTTGTAGCACCTGCTGCACATTAATAGAATCTTAAGTTTTTATTGAGCAACTGAATGAGTGAGTATAGACAGGAACTGGCATCATACTTATTCTTCCAATGAGAAGACTGTTGCCTAGAGATCTATACCCACTGCACGTATTGTGTCACTTGCTCAGGGTTGAAGCCAGGATACAAACCCAGAAGGCGCAACCCCACTTAAGTTTTATGTGGTGACACTGGGAAGTACTTGGCCTCATCTTTACATGTGATGGATCTGACAGTGTAGCTGGTATGACAACTGTCTTCTTAAAGCACAAATGACATGGCTTTCTATGTCTTATGCTTTTTTTTTGTCTCTCTGAGACATGATCTTGCAATGCAGTTCAGGCTGGCCTTAAGCTCACTTTGTAGCCCAGACTGGTCTCGAACTCAGTGTTCCTCCCGTGTCAGCCTCCTGAGTGATGGGGTTATAGGCAGCACTCAATGTCTTGCACTTAATTCTCAAAATACTTGTAATCTCAGCGTTGAGACTGAGGCAGGAGGATCACAAGTTCTTTTTTTTTTTTTTTTTTTTTTTTTTGTCTTCTTGAGACAGGGTCTCACTATGCAGTTCAGGCTGGCCGTAAGCTCACTTTGTAGCTCAGTCTGGTCTCGAACTCACAACAATCCTCCTGCCTCAGCCTCCCAAGTGCTGGGATTACAGGCCTGTGCCACCACGCCCGGAAGGATCACAAGTTCTGAGTTCTGCCAAGGCAATTTAGCAAAACCTGTCTTAAAATTAATTGTTATTTATTTTTTTTAAGAACCAAGGATGTATCTTTGGTTTCCCAGAGTTAGGGAGAAACTGGGTCCCAGTGGATCTAGCCAGATTACAACAGCCACTATTTGCTATGGCCAAGATAAGGTGAACCCTGATGACAGCCAGTAGCTCTTTTGCCAGGGACAAAGCACAAGTAATTAGGAGTCACACAGCCCCACACTCCTAAGGCATTGGTCAGCATTGGCTTTGTGTACCTACCCACACTTCTCTCTGTCTTTTCTGAATCTTCCCAGCTAGGGTCAACATTCTAAGTGAGATCAAGCCAAGGCCCTTGGGCTGTAATCGTGTGTGTGTGTGTGTGTGTGTGTGTGTGTGTGTGTGTGTGTGTGTGACTGGAGGACTGAACCAAGCTTGGGCTTGAGCAACATCTTCAACCTTTTTTTTTTACTTTATTTTGAGAAAGGATCTTGCTAAGTTGCCTAGGCAGCGATCAAATTTGTAGTCCTTCTGCCTCAGCCTCCTACAGTACTGGGATTATGGACATGCATCACCACACCCAGTTTAGTTATTTAATTTTAAAAGTTTTAAAACCCTTCACCTAGTTGGGTGTGGTAGGCCTATAATCTCAGCACTGGGGTTGAGGCAGAAACAAATTTGAGTCCAGCGTGGTCTACATAATGAGTTCAAGGCCATCATTAACTATATTGAGACTCTTTCTCAAAACAACAACTAAAAAAGTTAGATTCTAACAAAACCTAACTGAATCAGTCAGTCAAACTGGAAGGGGCCTGAGGCTGTAGCTCACTGACAGAGCGCTTGCTGAAGTCCTGGGTTCCATCCCCAGTGCCACAGACAACTAAACAGATGGGTCGGCCTACCTCGGGAGCTTCAAGGAGAGTCACAGAGCAGCTCCATGAGGTCAGGCGAGCAGGGCAGTGGAGACATTTTACGATGGAAGGAGACATTGTCTTCTTCCATCAAAAGTATAACCAGCCCCCCGAGGCTTAGTGTGCGACATTTCAGGGTTGGAAAACTGAGGCTCAGAGAAGTTGAATGACGAGTGTTCAGCCACACTACTGGGAAGAACTAGAATTTGAATCCAGATCTAGCTGGAAAAACCAGAATTCTTTCTCCTCCCAAATTAGTGGGGTGGGAATTTGGGGTGGGAAAAGGGCACAAGCAGCCCAGTGAAAAAACGGATGTGATGATGCCCTAGTAACTATTTTCTTTTGTTTCCACAGCTATGGAGCCAAAATCCGGGCCCCTCACGCTCTGATCATGACCTTTCTCTTCCGGAGCGGCAGGTACCCACTCACACCAGGAGAGAATGTGCTCAGCCTTCAGTGCCAGACGGTTGGAGTAGCTTCCCAGCCGCGCCTAGCCCATCCCCTCCCCAAAACCTCCTGAAGCCCAGCTCGGACCCTGTGTCCTGCATGGAGATGTCCTAGCTCCCCCCTGTCCTCCGGAGAAGCCCACCGTCCGGGCAGGGCCTTCCACAGCCTGCTGCACTGTCCCCGCTGTGTTGACATGGTTAGGATAGGGTCTGACTCAGAACTCACTGGCGGTCCATGCCCCTGCCGTGTGTGGTTCCACTTCTCACATCTGCTCGCACTACACCCTTTCAGAAATGCCCTTGCAATTCTCACCGCCATCCACTTCCTCAAAGCCCACAGCAGCTCGCTGTGGGTCACACCTCTGTTCTCTCCTTTGCTCACCTGGCTTGGCCTTCCTGTGTCTCTAGTAACTGTTCCCTCACAGGCCTCCTCAGATAGCATCTTAGGGTCTAGTTTTTATGTGCACAGACTTTCCGGGACCCTAACAGGGTCACACACCAGGAGCCTACTGCCAAGTTGAATTTGCTAGATTTTCACTTTTTGTTTTATTTCTTTTTGTCTTGGAGATTTTTTGCTCTCTGAACTTTTTCTTTTCTGTAGTATTGGGCTAGAACCTATGGTCTTTGTCCTGAATTATATCTTCAACTCTTTTATTTTATTTATTTTTCATATTTTTTGCTGGCTCAGCCTGTCTGAGGGCAGGGCCGGAGTGGCAGGTGGTTTCCTGAGCCTGCCTAAGCTTGCCTAAGCAGGCACTTTATAGCGCTGATCCGTCTCTCCAGCCCAGCTTTCTTTATTTTGAGATAGGATCTTGACAGGTTGTCCAGGGTGGACTTGAATTAGCAATCCTCTCCCTCAGCTTCCCAGAGTGCTTGAATTACATGCTGGCACCACCTCACCCAGTTTGACCCTTTAAAAAAACCAAACAACAGCAAAGAACCCTAAGGTTTTTACAGTCAACAATTTATTTACTTATTTATTTATTTTGCAGAACCATGGATTGAACTCAGGCCCTTGTACTTGCCAGGGAAGCACTTATTCCACTGGGCCATCTCCCAGGCTCAACAAATATTTTTGAACTTTGACTACATGCTAGACACTATTATAGGTCCTAGGGACACAGATTGATTCAGGCAGGGTGGCTCATGCCTTTACTCCCTATTCTGGAAGGCTGAGGCAAGAGGATCACAAGTTTGAACCCAGATTGGGCAATTTAGTGAGATCTCAAAGCATCAAAGAGCTGAACATGCCGCTCAGTGAGAAAGCCCTGGGTTCAATACCTCCTACTGAAAATTTTAAAAAAGGAAAAAAAAAAATTGATCCCTGCCCTCCTAGAGCTTATTGTCTAGCTCCTAGAAGTAGGCTGGCAGCAAGCAGACATAACACAGAAAGCAGGCAGAATGTGTGTTAGTCCACTTTTGGTTATGGTGACAGGACACCTGAGAAAGTTGTTTTTTTTTTTTTTTTTTTTTTACTGTCTTTTTGAGACAAGGTCTCACGATGCAGTTCAGGATGGCCTTAAGCTCACTTTGTAGCTCAGGCTGGTCTCGAACTCACAACAATCCTCCTGCCTCAGCCTCCCGAGTGCTGGGATTACAGGCGTGCGCCACCACGCCCGGCTCAGTTTCTGAGTTTTAGCCCACGGTTGTCCCGTTGCTATGGGCTTGTAGCAAACAGATCATGGCCTACAGGAGGCCTTGGGTCCATCTTCAGCACCACCAAAAAAAAAAAAAGACAGAAAAAGGGGCCGGGGAGATAGCTCAGTAGAATAAGTGTTTGACTGGCAAGCGTAAGGCCCTGAGTTCAATCCCTGGTTCCATGAGAAAAAAAAGAAAAGAAGGGGCCAGGGATCCAAGACCTGGCCCCAGTTCTCAAATCGGCTCATCGTGTAGCTTTCAGCACCTCCAGCAGCACCATCTTGGAATCAGCCTTCTGCACAGGAGCTTTGGGGAACATTCCAAATGCAAACTGTAGCAGTGCGTCAGAAGGCCATGCAGGGAATGGGACAGAAAACTTGGGGCAGGGCAAGAGGAAGAGGGGACCAGAGTTCTGGAGAGGGACACAGCTTGTGGAATTAAATCCTCTAGGCCTCTGTGAGAAAGTGACAGTAAAACCAAGACAAAGCTAGATGTGGTGGCGCACACCTGTGGTCCCAGCACTCAGGAGCCAGAGGCACAGGAGTTCCTCACAGCCTGAACTGGATAGTAAGACCCTGTCTCAACAAGATTAAAAAAAAAATTCAAGGCTTGAAGGAGGGAGATACCAGCTGAGGAAGAATTATCAGGGGGAGAATATTCCAGGCTTCTGACATAGCCAACACAGAAGCCCTGAGGTGGGCCTTTGCCTGGCAAGTTTGGTAAGGCTGGAGCTCAGTGTGCGTAGCACTGAGGGGTCAGAGCCGATGGTCACAGCCGCAACCTGGCCTGGCTCACCCAGCTTTAGGCCAGAGCTGGACTTTTTAAGTGAAACAGGAAATCATAAAATCATTCACTGGGTATGGTGGCACACAGACCTATAATCCCAGCACTTGAGAGCTGAGGCTAGAAGATAGCCCCAAGTTCAAGGCTAGCCTGAACTTTTTTTTTCAGTGAATCTCAAAAAAAAAAAAAAAAAAAAAAGATTTTGTACAAGGACATCCCATTACTTGGCTGATGTTTATTTTATTTTGTGTGTTTGGTGGGGTCTGGGTCTGTTGCCCAGGCTGACTGACCTCAAACTCTTGGGTTTGAGTCTTCCTCTTCAACTTGTGAGTAGCTAGGGCTCCAGGTACTCTGCCTGGCATATTTGATTAATGTTAAGCATGTGCCTCCAGGGGCCAAATAGCTCAGTGGATTAAAGCACCTGCAAGCAGGGCCTGGGGGTTCTGTCCCCTGGCCTGCTGTGTGGTCCTCCCCTCCAGGGCACACTGACACAACTGGGCATGGTGGCACTTGTAGTCCCAGCTCTTGGGAGCCTGTTTACAGCCGGATCACTGCGAGTCCAATCGGGTAGTGAGACCCTGAACACCATGAGACCCTGAACACCATGTAGACCCTTCCCTAAAATACAAAAAAAAAGAAAAAAAAGAATATGCTGCCAGACTTAAAACAGCTCAGCCCACGACAGAAGGGCAGTGTGTGCGCGAAAGAGGGTGTGCATTAGGGGCCTGTGGCAGTGACCCAAGTGGACAGCAGTGGTGACAGAGGGGAAGGAAGCAGGTGGTCTCTAGGAGCAGACGGCAGGGCCAGGGCCTAAGCACGGGATCTCTTGGAGTTCCAGCTTCTGCCTTAGAACTGGTAACAGTGGGCAAGAACTGGCTGCTCCCAGCTTTCCCCGTCACCAGCCACACTTCCACAGGGCCGGCCATCTCACTCGCTCACTCATGTCCGGTCCTTGAGTGGGTCTTTCTGGAATTGGGAGACAAGTGCTCTGCTCTGATTTCTCTTTGCTGCCCTCTAGTGATTCTTAAGAGACAAATCAAGCCGGGCCGAGTGGCCCATACCTGTAACCCCAGCTCTAGGGGGCTGAGGCAAGAGGGTCACAAATTGAGCACTATCGTGAGTAATTTACAATTTAGGAAGACTCTGCCTCAAAATATAAAAGGGTTGGAGATGGGAATTTGTCTCAGTGCTTAAAAAAAGTCACCTCTACTTAAGCAGTCACCTCTCTGAAGATAGAAACTGACATTTCTCCACTTTTCCCCCATCTCGCCCCCCCCCACATTCTGTGCTCTACCCCCCCCCCCGCCCTTCACATGTGTGAAGTTCTCTGGTATGGAACGATCCTCCTCGCTAGACCTCACCGACCTCCTTAGCCTTCAGATCCTAACTTCTGTCAGAATTTGACTTGTTTTTCTGATTATGTCATAGGCCCCACTAGGGCAGCAAGCAGATGTTTGCTTGTTTGTTTTTTCTGCAGAATTTTCCCCCAGAATCACCATGTAGTGGCACTCACTCGTTCATTTTTTCACATGTTCACATGTGAAGATTTATTGAGCACCTAGTACAAGCCAGCTGCTGTTCTGGGCTTGGAGGATGCACTGGCTCTAGATACTGCTTATTCTCCTGGAGCTCCTGCGGATGGGCCGGGGAGGGGCTTCAGAGTTTCAGGTTATGATATAAGCTGGGAAGGCAAAGCCAAGCAGGACAAGGGTGGGGTGTGGAAGGCGTCCTGTCCATGGGAGAGGACCACTCTGAGGAGTTGGCAGCTGCTGAGGCCGAGGTGGGTAGAGCCTGAACTGCTAGCCTAGTGCATTTCAGCTGCCAGCCTCCCTCAAGGCCTCCCTGTGTCCACAGCCTCCGGGAGAAGCTGCGGACCATTCTGCAGGCCACCTACACCCACTCCTGGAACCTGGCTCGCTTTGTGTTTGCCTACAAGGGTCTCTGTGCCCTGCAGGCCCACCTGCAAGGCCAGACCTACCAGGCTCACTCCTTCCTGGCTGCCTGCCTCGGGGGCATTCTGATATTTGGGGAGAACAACAACATCAACAGTCAGGTAAAGACCTCAGGGGCTCAGGCTTCAAGAGGGTGGGTGGAAGGGAGCCAGCTCTTGGGTGTCTCCCTGTCTGAGCTCTTGCATTTACCAGGCCTTGGGTGACCTCCGGAAACTCATGCTTGGCTTTCTCTATCCAAAACCACATGGTTAATTCTGTGGCTCTCCAAGTCAGTGTGTGTGCTCTTCCCTAGAAAAAATCACCCAGGGTAGATGTCATGAAACAAAACTGTTTTTCTTTTCTTTTAATTTTATTTTAAAGAGAAAGGAACAAAGACAAAAAAAAAAAAAAACCTATAGGAAATTAACAATGGTTGTTATATTACTACTATTATCTTTCAAGTAGCTGCTCAGATTACCAGATACAGGTGAAAGAGAGAGGAGGGAGAGGGAGGAGGGGAGAAGAGGGGAGGGGAGGAGAAGAGAAGGGAGAGGAGGGAGAGAGAGAGAGAGAGAGAGAGAGAGAGAAGGGTTGACAAGATAGCTGGGGGGGGCTGGGGAAATAGTTCAGTAGAATAAGTGCTTCTCTGGCAAGCACAAGGGTCTGAGTTCAATCTTCGGTTTTGCCATTTGGCTCTGAAAACAGGAGGATCACTGAGTGAGCTGCATAGTGAGACCCTGTAACAAGTACAAAAATGGAAAAAAGACAGGGAGAGAGAGATCAAAATCTTGTTCTTTAGGGACCGGCCTGATAGCTCAGTGGACTAAAGCCCCTGCCCTCAGGGTGTGCTGACACCCCCTGGGAGGCTAAAAAACGAGTGAATCACTATGAGTCCAATGTACGTAGTGAGACCCTGTCCTAAAAAAAAAAAAAAAAAAAAAAAAAAAAAAACTTGCTTTTTGGTTTTTTTTGGCAGAACCAGAGATTGGACTCAGACCCTTGCGCTTGCCAGGGAAGCACTTATTCTACTGAGCCATCTCCCTGGCCCCCAAAAACTTGTTTTTTGAAAAAATGAATAATATCCCCGGTCAGACTCACTAACAAAGACAGATTACCAAATCAGAAATGACAGCAAATGTCGTCACAGACATTAGAAAGACAATAAAGGAATGCTATGAATAAATCTATGCTTACATTTGATAACTAACTGGAGTGGGCCAGTTCTTTGGACGATCCAACCTGCCAGAGCCACATAGAAGAAATGGACAGAACCTATTAAAAATAGACTATGTCAATTAAAAATGCAGACTAGGTGCCTGGCACACATCTAAAAGATTAGGAGACACCATGATAAAAATCAGGAAATAAATTAAAACACTGTCTCCATCCCTGTCCTAACTCAAGGCTCTGTCAGGCCAGCTCCTATTAACTGTTTGGTGGCCTTCAGAAATGCAGGTGCCATGGGCCGGGGAAATGGCTCAGTGGAGTAAGTGCTTCCCTGGTAAGAAATGCAGGTGCCTGCAGGTGGACCTGGGGGTTTCCACCAGTGACCCTGCGCCCCGCTCTTCCTGCGTAATGGTGTATCTTGATTACACATTTTAATGTCATTACAGCAACTGCTGTGTGGATGCACCAGCCTTGATTTTCCTCATCCTCTCTGGATGGACACTTAAGAGGTTTTTAGACTTCACTGTCTCACACAGATGTAGTCTACATTATTGCTATTATTCTCTATGTATTTGGTGCAGGGTCTCACCATGTAGATCGGACTCAGGGTGATTCTCCTGTTTTCAGCCCCTCAAGCGCTGGGATTACAGGTGGGCTCCACCATTCCCAGTCTCAGTCACTGTCTCAGCACGCCCCGGGGGCAGGGAGCGAGGCACACTGGCCAGCTGCAGCACGCTGCCTAAGCAGGCGCTTTAGTCCACTGAGTTACACGTTTGTTCTGATCTTTTCCTTTTTGTCTTTTTGAGACAGGGTCTCACTAGGTATTCAGGCTGGCCTTGTAGCGCAGGCTTTGTCAGAATATATTTGTAACCAGATGTGTGTCGCATGCTGTAATGCCAGCACTCAGGAGGCTGAAGCAGGATGACCATTGTGAGTGAGCTCAAGGCCAGCCTGAACTGCATAGGGAGACCTTGTCCCAAAAAGACAGAAAAAAATCCTTTGTAATGCCTGTTTGTTCGTTTGTTTTTTGGAGGAACCAGGCATTGAACTCAGACCCTTGAGTTTGCCAGGGAAGTGCTTATTCTACTGAGCCTCTTTTTTTTTTTTTTTTTTTTTTTTTGTATTTTTAGGGAAGGGTCTACAGGGTGTTCAGGGTCTCACTACTAAATCGAACTCACAGTGATCTGCCTGTTTACAGCCTCCCAAGAGCTGCAATTACAGGCCCACGCCACCATGCCCAGTCTCAATCGCCTTCTCAGCGCATCTCAGGGGCAGGGCTGGTACGGCAGGCATGACAGACCCTGGGATCGAAACCCCGGCTCCTGCGCCTGCTTGCAGGTGCTTTAATCCGCTTAGCTCTTTGGCTGGCCTTTATAATGTCTTCTTATCTGCAGTTTTTCTTTTCATTTTTTTTTCACATGAGCTTTCATAGAGAAGAATTTTAATTTCAAAAAGATCTGATCTATTTTGTTTTTCATGAATCTTTCTTGGCGTTATTACCTTTTGGCTTTGAACCATGTAAATGTATTTCCTTTTAAATTTTCTAATTTGAAAGAATGATAAAAGACAAATAGAAATATTAAAATGTCTGCCACATACTACCCTGAATCATGTTTTACATGAGCTTTGCAAAGCCTGATACTCGGAAGCCTGAGGAGGGTGACTTGGAGTTTGAGTCCAGTCTGGGCTACATGGTTGAGTTCAAAGCCAGACTGAACTACACAGTGAGACCTTGTCTGAGGAGAAAGGGAGAGGGACAGAGAGAGAGAGAGAGAGAGAGAGAGACCCAGCCAGTACACAGGAGAGGTGCCAGGTGGTGGGGCTGGAAAGCTGATGGTTCCCCAGTAACCTCCTTCATTCCCTCCTGCAGATCAACATGTACCTGACATCACGTGTCCTGTTTGCCCTGTGCCGCCTGGGTGTGGAGAAGGGCTACATCCCTGAGCCTAGGTGGGACCCGTTCCCTCTGCACACTGGGGTGATTTGGGGGATCGTGCTGTGGCTCTTCGAGTACCACCGGCACACACTGCAGCCCTCGCTGCAGTCCTCCATGACCTACCTCTATGAGGACAGCAACGTGTGGCACGACATCTCGGACTTCCTCCTGTACAACAAGAGCCACCCTTCCAAGTAACAGGGCCTGCAGTGAGTGCCTCCGGGGGCTCCTCTCCCCAGCCTGGAGCCATGGCCGTGTCCAGCTGTGGCTGGAAGTCTGGCACCACGTGCAAACCCTCCCAGAGGACCTGCCTTCTCCAAGTCGTGGCCTCACACTCCAGCTCGCATCAGCCCAGCATTCCAGTTGTGGAAGTAAAAGCACTGATGTTCCCAGTAGGTACTTTGGGATGGTATGAAAATTAGTGAAATCTACCTGAGGAGTTTTGGGCTTGGATCCAGCTGTGCTGCTAACTTGGGTGAGACCAGGGCAAGTTGTGGGGCTCCGGGGTCCTGGAGGGAGCCTGAGGAATACCTTGGGAGTAGGGTCTTTTTCTGCTGAGTGTGTTGGGTCTTCCACTGTCCTTAGATAATACAGGGCTCCTTTCTGGTGGGCTGTGGGTTGCAAATGCTTAAAAAACTTAAGTTCCTTTTCTCGTATGTACTGAAGAGGTTCCAGAACTTCACTGTCTAAAAAGAAACACAGCATGAGCCATAGAAGTGATGAAAAGCTTTCTAGGGCTGGGGCTACATCACCAGTGATAGACCTGGGTTCCATTCCTAGTACTGGAAGAAAGAAGTGGAAACAAATGAGGTTAATCTTAATTACGTATTTTTAACCTATATTTTGAAAATACTGTTGTTTAACATGTGGTTAACATAGAAAATTAATGAGTTACATTCTTTTATTTTTATACTGAGACTTTAAAATTGGGTGCATAATTTATACTTCCAGCACACCTGGATTTGGACCAGCCTCATGTCCAGGGCCCAGTAGCCACATGTGACTCTTGGGCTACTGTACTGGACAACACAGATGAATTTCTGCCCTTCCAGAAAGTTCTAGTGGACCGTGCGGACCTAGAGCCGGGAGGACATGAATTCCAGCCCCTACTCCATCCAAGTGTAACCTTGGAGAAGGTCTTGACCCCTCTGAGCCTCAGTTTCTCATAAAATGATCATCATAATAACTAACGGGTGTCCAAATTGGGCTCTTTCCACTCAATTACTGCCACTATTACTAATGACTCCAATTTAGTGAGTTCCTACTTCCTCCTAGGTGCTTTGCACATACTGTTTTTAATCTGTACGATGAGTACAAGTGTGTGTGTTAATCTCAGTTTTATTTTTGTGGCCAATTTAAAGATGTAGAAACTGAGGATGCGGATCAGAGAAGGGGGTATGATAGCCAAAATCAATTTGAACCCAGCTGTGTCTTATTTCAAAGCTCATGTTTTTTGTCAGTCCCTTGTTTTAAAATTGAAAACCTGACCCCTACTGTGCAGGTGTAAGCTACTTAGAGGATCTGCCCTGGAGAGTCACAGAGGCCAAGGCCTGCAGGGACAGAAGTGAAATGCCAGGGCACTGTGCAGGCAGGGGTGACGGGACGCAGGGGCCTAGTGGCCAGAGGAGCCGTCAGGTGTTCTGCAGCCACTGGGAGCGACACATCATTGGTGCAAGGGCTGCCAAGTGCAGATTCAGCCTAGGAGGAGCACTTCTATTAATATACGGTGTCCAGGGAAGCCGGGCGGGAGGCCTGGAAGTTCAAGGCCCACCTGTGCAATTTAGTGAGCCTGTGCTTCAAAATAAATTTTCCAGAAGGCTGGGGATGTAACTCAAGGGTAAGCCATCTCTAGCTTTGATCCCCAGTACCTCTCCTCCAAATTAATATATCTAATAAATAATTATAAATTATATATATATATACATATATATATCCCAGAAGCAGTGGTGCATGCATGCTTGTAATCTCAGCTATTGCAGAGACTGACAGGAAGATCACAAGTTTGAGACCAGCCCGGGCAACTCAGGATTCTCCCCCCGCACCACCCCACGCATGTTTTGTTTTTTCCCTGAGAAGTTAATAGAAGTGTGCACAGGATTCACTGAGGGGGTTACTACGATTCAGATTCTGATCCAGAGGGCCTGAAGTGGGGCCCAGTAGGCTCCACTGGGCTGGGGGGCCCCTAGCTGAGCCCCACCCTGAGTGATGAGCTGCCAGTTTTTTCCCCGTGACCAGTGTGCCCGGAGCTCTTGGTGGCTGAGGTGTAATGGCGTCTGATTTATCAGCAGCGCTCTTCTCACAGATTTGGAGTAGGCGATCTTGGGGACCCTCTTACTCCCTCTGGAGCTTGTAGGGAGGGAAGAGGTGCGCATCACTCCTCTAACGCACCCAGCCTCTGTGCCCTCTAAAGCACTGCTCTGTGCATCGGCAACTTCTCCAGTGGCTGCCCCCCCCCATATCCTCCCGCCTGAGGACTCTGCTTGCCCCTCGTGCCTGCTTTGCCACTCTACAGCAGATTTTAAGGTGCTGGAGGGTTAACTTGTCCCTCGGAGGGGTCCTCAGCCTAAGACCAATAGGAGCCACGGATAACCCCAAGGTCCTCCACTCAACAAGACTGGCTGAGAACACAGCCTCCCGCCTCACTCACTGCCGGTGCCTCCTGGGACTGCTGACCATGTAAACCGCTTGCACGGAAACCCTCCTTTCCACATCTGCTGTTGGAAGAATTGAAAGTGGAATCAGTCTCTGCTACAGCAGGGGGAGAGGCTATGTCACAGGGTGGTTAGGGCATAAGCTTCGGGACTGGAGTGCTTGGGCTCCAGACGTGGCCCTTCTGTTTCCCTGGACAAGGGACTCACCTGTCGTGGGCCTCTGCTTCTGCATCTGTAAACAGGTAGTGTCGCAGTGTGTACCTCACAGGGGTCGGAGGATTGAACCGTGCAAAACTCGAAGTGAGCAGGCAGTGAACGCTGCTGTTGCGGGTGGCATTGCCCGAGTGTGTACAAGGAAGAGTGCTCCTAGGAACTGGGCACACCCTGCCTTTAGCCTGCCCAAGCCCACAGCTGAAGGTGGAGCCGTGGCCGGCCGCCCTCCCAGAGGCCCTGTGCTGCTGCTGGGCTTGGCCCGCTCTGCCGCCGACTGTCTCTGCTCTCTAAGAATAGGTTTCCCTCACAGATGGCATCTCTCTGAATCCTGCCAGAGCATCTGGTGCCTCCAACTGCACGCCCCAGGGAGGAAGGCGGGGTGGTCCGCACCGAGGAGCAGGCTCTGGCTTCCAGCAGCTCTGGGAAGAGTGCCTGCCTCCTTCCTAGCTGAGCCTCCGTTTGCTATGATCTGTAGAACAGGGATTACCAAAGGTCCCTTGGCACATCGAGCCACTACAGTACCTAAATGCTAGTTCCAGAAACAGTACAGTGGTTTACATCTAACCTATATTTATTAAGCTCCTGTTACATTCATATTATCTTTTATTTAACATGCATGACTGTAAAAAAATCATTTTAAATCAGTAATACAAACACTTAGCCTAAAACTCAAATGGTATAACAGGGTGTAGATGGGAAAAATCAGGTTCCCTCGTGCACCTAAGCTCCACCCGGGTCTCTCGTGAGAGGTCACGCACCCCTGCACTGCACAGCTGTCTCTTGTCAGCCCTGCTCTTTAGCACTTCCTCTTGGTCCTCTGGTTTCTCTTTGATGAATAATCCAAATAAAAGTGAGTCTCTGAGCCCATGTGGTTTCCACCCTCAACCCAGCCTCCTGAATGGTCTGGGCAAATCCCTGACTGAGCAGCGTGACCCCAAGTCTGTGGCCTGTAATTCCCTGTGCTCAGGGCCTGGGACTCCAAGTAACCGGCAGTGCAGGACAGCAGGGAAGTTCATTTTGGCTCTTCTGCTGTGTTCCCAAATTAGAGCTTGCTAAGGAAGCCCACGAGAGAGGCGCTGGGTCACAGGGCGAGACGCCGGGCCACCGCACACAGACTGACGCTTGCCGCTGGGCTTCCACTCGGGGGGCTTTGCACACGGCAGGCGCTCAGAGGGCCCGTGAGAATGAGGCTGTGAAACGGGCATCCCCCTCGGATGACACAAGCTGTGGCTTCAGATGGTCACTTTCTTTGACAAATGAGAGGGTCTTATAAAAAGAAATGTTAGTTTCTTCTTCCCTAGGCTCCTTGCAGACACCTAGGGAGAGAATGTCCTGCTTCAGTCTGCAAGGGCATTTCTGAGAGGGTTTTAAGCTTAGGGCCCAAGTGGAGCACTCAGGAGGGCTCCGTGCTGAGCTTTGGTCTGAGAAGCAGCTTCCGAACAGAGGGGTCCCAGCGTTCTGTACTGGGCTCTGTGTGCAAGCTTCTGTGGGTGTCATGATTTAATAAACAAGACAGAGGGGGAGGTGGAAATGGAATGCAGGTCCGGGGCTAGCTGAAAATCCTATTCGCCCTGCTCTTCTAGGCTTCTCACCCTGGCCCCTCACAGAGTACTGGCCAGGTCACATCCACTGTTTCAGGATTTTTGTTTGTTTGTTTTGACAAGGGGTCTTGTTATGTAGTTTGGGCTGGCCTTGAACTTGCAGCTATCCTCCTGCCTCAGCCTTCTGAGTGCTGGGATTACACGTGTGCACCACCTCGCTTGGTTGACATTTTTCTTTTTATCTCACTATGTAGTTCAGACTGGCCTTTAAGTCAATATGCAGTCCATACTAGCCTCATTCTGCCTCAACTTCCCAAATGCTCGGATTACAGGCCCAGGCTGAGTGTCCTTGCTTGGGTGTGTGATGACCCCCTCTGCAGACTACCAGCTGTTTTCACTGTGCTGTTTCCAAACTGCATTCAATAAAATACATAGGATATGAAGGAAATCTATTATAAAGAGTACTGAGATAGTTTCCAAAAACATGCTGGGGGGACCAGGAAGATGGCTCAGTGGAATAAACACTTCCCTGGCAAGCACAAAAACATGCTGGGGGAAGGGGGCCATGGATATAGCTTAGTGGCATAAGCACCTGCCTGGCAAGCACAAGGTCCTGAGTTTGATCCCCGGTACCACA
>PVKA01042914.1:0-17104 GCA_004027165.1 Ctenomys sociabilis | reverse complement strand
CACATTTCTCTTTTTACCCTTGACACTCAGCCAGGATGGGGGTGACCCACTCCCCAGTCGGTCCCTGCCCACCACACTCTCCCACCCCAACCTGTCTCTGGGAGTCAAGTTCTCCTGAAGGGCCAGGGAGCCTAGGAAAGCAGGTGACCCAGGGGATACCTGTGTGGGTTGTCAGCAAGAGGGGAGCTAGCCCACAGGTGGGCGCAGAGCAGGGGGTCCCAGGTCACCAACAATGTGGCCAGGAAAGCAGGCAGCCAGTGGTGGGGATGCAGGCCAGCAAGGGCGGCCCAGGGAGGCGCCAATCGTAAAGGTGCCAGCAGGGCCTGGCACTTCGCCACGCGTGACGCCCACCCTCGTCACTCACGGGACGCAGAGGGCTTCTGTCCAGGCTCGGCAGCCTCCCGCGTGCCAGCCATGGCCATCTGGGCTCGATTTCCATCCTGGATGAGGGTCCACTATCCACCCATCCCTCTGCCTGGTCCTTTGCAGGTCTCATTTGGGGATGGTTGTTTTGGAGTCTGATGACCTGGCTCAGTTACTATGGATCTTTAAAAATGACTCCATGGGCACTTTCCCAAGCCAGAGAGGCCCCATCCTCAAGATACCTGGACCCATTCTTTCTTTCTTTCTGATTTTATCTACAGTATTTATTTTTTCAGAGGGTCATGCTATATGTATCGCAGGCTGGACTCGTAAAACTCCCCTCCTACCTCAGCCTCCTGAAAGTGCCAGGGTTCTAGGCATGAGTTCTCACACTTAGCTCTAGAATTTTTTTTTTCTAGAACCGGGGATTGAACTCAGGCCCTAGTGCTTGCCAGGGAAGCACGTATTCCACTGAGCCATCTCCCCGCACCCCCAGCTCTAGAATTTTATGACAATGCCGATAAAAAGTCTGATGGGCCATGCCAGCCCTGCCACCGGGGCACGCTGACATGGCAGCTGAGACCGGGCATGGTGGCCCGCACCTGTAATCCCAGCTCTTGGGAGGCTGTACACAGGCACATCACTATGAGTCCGATCTGGTAGTGAGACCTGAGCACCCTGTAGACCTTTCCCTAAAATACAAAAAAAAAAAAAGTCAGATGGTTCACTGTGGATGAAGGTAACAGGCTGGGCGACTTCTGTCCCCACCCCTACCCAGTCCCTGTAGACTTCAGAGGCCTGGGCGCTGCTCTTCCTACTACCTGCCACCTCTTGGGGATATTTTCTGGTGCACCTGGTGGCCACCTGGGCAAAGCACCAGGGAGCGTGAAGCGAGTCTCAGAAGGACTCACTCGAGCCAGTCAGGGTCCTGGCCTGGTAGCCAGGCCTTTCTGGGGGCCCCAGACGCAGCACCCAGGACCCCCGGCCTCCCTGTCTTGCACTTGGGGAGTCAGGCAGCCCTGCCCCCATCAGGCACTGTCGGATCTGCTGTGCAGTGGCCTCCAGCTTCCCTGCCCCCACGGTGGCTGCCTGTCCCATCCTGCCGGTCTGGCCGATCAGGAAAGCAGGCAACAGCAGTCCAGGGCAGCAAGGCCCTGACTTACTCAGGCAAGACAGGAATAAGAGTTCCGGTCACGTGTGTAGCTCCTACCAGCTAAGGTCTTCTGCTGTCCTGCTGGATGACAACATCAGGGGCCTGAGGGATCAGCTTGATAAATCCTCACCCAGGGGTCTCTTCCCAGGGGCCCCTCCAGACCCCAATACCTGCCCTGCTCCAGGAGGAACTGTCACCACCCTCTGGGCCTGATGACGCTGAGGTCTGGCCAGGACCCCACAGCAGGAAGTATAGAGGCGTGGGAGCTGAGCGAGGGACATTGGGCCAGGCTGTCCAAGGCTGTGGGGACCCTCCCGGGCCCTGTGGTCGCTACTCTAGACCCAGCCCAACCTGTCACCATGTGGCCTCCTGCAAGCCCCACTGCGTCAAAGGTGCCTGTGACAGGGCATCACCACCCGCCCAGTCACTGGGTGGCTTCCTTTGTTCCTTTCCCAAAACGCTGACCTCATCACCAGCCCCCGATGACTCACCGGCCCTCACCACAAGCGGCCTTCGACTTGGGGGATCCCGGGTGACTTATCATGGGACCCAAATGTAAATCTGTGAGGCGCTTCCTTACTGGTCCAAGCAGAAGTCCTCGGTGAATACTTCCTCAAAGTATCCCAGGGTGTGCCCACCAGTGCTGTCCCATGGAGAAGTCCCTCAGTGCGACCCCTCTCTGAGGTGAGCCTGCACCCTAGACCAGCAGCGGACCCAACATCCGGGGCCATCTGACCTTGACAAGCCTTGCCCTCTGGGGGCTTTCATAAGGCCTCTGACCCCCGCAGCTGTGTCTGAACTGGAAGTTGCATGCCCAGCTGGATGGGGTCTGGGCCAGCTCTGAGCAGGGAGCCGCTTGAGCAAAGCCCAGACACCCAGAGGTTGAGCCCCGACACACCCGGCTGCTCTGGGCAGCAGGTGACCGTCTGTCCCCGGCAGAAAGGAGGCCAGGCTGTGTCTCATCCAGTTCCTGGGAACCAGGTCCTGGTGTCCTCTTGGGCTCCATCGTGCCATGCTCACCAGCACTGGGCACCGTGCCCACAGCTCTTCTTTAGCCCCTGCTGTCTCTGTGCTATGTCTCTGGCCAGTACAGAAGCACATGCCTGGGCTTGGGCAGCCCCAGCCCCGGCCCTGGTGAACACCAGGCACAGCCCCTCCTGGTGGCTGTGACCATGGCTGCTGCAGTACCAGGATTTCTCCTCCCTCCCCTGCCCCCTCTCTCCCGCATTCTTTCCCTGTGCCAGCTGTAGATTTAGAGCCCAGATGACTCAGGAGGGAGGTCCAGCGCCTGCCCGGCTGGGGACAGGTCACGGTGGGGCCACAGGGAGGGCTGGCCAACCCTGGCAGTAGTGCCAGGCGGAGGAGGTGGCAAGACAAGCAGGTCCAACAGGTGGAGCCGGCCACCCGGGTGACAGTCCCTCGTGGTGCTGCTGCCCTGGGCCACCAAGCAGGTGACCTCCCTTCCCTTGTGCTCCCCATGTCCAACCTGAGCAAGAGGCCACAGGGCCAAGGGGGCATCCGGAATTTGCTCAAGGAGGTAGTTGCAGTGTTTGTGGGTAGAAGCATGGCTTGGGTATTAGAAAAGCATTTTTGATTTTCACCTACTTGGTGCGGAAAGGAAAGCTGGTGTGGAATCTGGGTCCTTTTTGTTTTTATTGCATGATCTACATGTGCTTTCTTTTTTCTGGGACAGAGTCTTGCTGTGTAGTCCAGGCAGGCCCTGAAACTTGCAGCGATCCTCCTGCCTCAGCCTCCCGAGTGCTAAGACTACAGGAGTGCTTCACTATCCCGGCTGAAGCCTGGTTGCTTCATGGCAGACTGGTCGGACGAGTCCAGAACCAGACGGGTTTGTGAGTGTGGTGGCAAGCCCGTGGAAGGGCTATCCCTTCATGGCGGTGCTGGTGGAAAGGGCGGTCAGGCCCGCTGGGCTCGCTCTGTCTGCAGGACAAAGGGGCTGGGCTCCCTCCAAATTCCAGGTATTTCACAAGTGCTGTCTGGGCCAGAGCCTTTGGAAGTGTTTGAGGCTCTAAAATCATCACTGTGATTAGGACTGGGCCCATGGACCTAGAACCCTGGTATGACCAAGGGAAGAAGCCAGCGCCCCAGGTTTGCTGCTGGGACAGATGTTTTGTTTGAGTCTCCCTCTCCACTTTTCCCATCGTACTTTGTGATGTTCAGCTTGCTTAGGTCAGAGAGCAATTGGGTTACCTTCAGCTGCAAGCATAAGAAAATCTCACTGTAAGCCAGGTGCCTGTGACCCCAGCACTTGGGAGGCTGAGGCAGGAGGACTGAAACTTCCCTCCCAGCCTGGGCAATTTAGCAGATCTTGTCTTAAAAAAAAAGATATAAAAAGGGCTAGGAACAGAGAGGTAGCTCAATGTGACAGTCCTGGGCATGAGTTCCAGTAACCACAAAGCAAAATGCAATCTTACAGCACTGAGACTGGGAGGCTGAGGCAGGAGGATGCAATTCAAGGCCAGCCTGGTCTACAGAGCAAGACCCTGTCTCAAACAAAGAAAAAAGTCCTACGTCCAAAGAACATTGCTTTTCCAGGGCTGGAGATGGGACTGGGCCCTCATGGATGCTGGGAAAGCGCTGTCACACGGAGCCAGCCCCATTCATTGTTTGAACTAGATGTCCATGGTGGAGTGGCTTCCTGGTCGACGACAGCCAGGGCATCAGGCCTCTGTGTCCTCTGTGCCCTCAGACTCTGTCCTTGATACCACCAGAGGGGGGACAAGGAACCTTTCCCATGCACCCCAGGGACCAGGATCATGCCTTAGAGGAGCACAGGCCTAGCAAGGGTCAGAGCAATGGCTCTCTGAGGCCAGGGTGGAGGACAGGCAACCAGGAGGGCAGGCAACTGGGGCCACCCATGGACACCTCTTCTACCCAGGACATTTTAATTCTCCACATTTCTACCTGGAGCTGGTATAACCACTTTTCCTACATGTGCCCATGTGTGTATACTATGTGCATACATCTATACTCTATAACACTGTATTATACATAATTTGAGGCAGGGTCTTGCTATGTACGTAGTTCCAGCTGTCATTAAACTCACTGTGTAGCCCAGGCTGGCCTCAAACTCCCAGCAACCCTCCTGCTTTAGCCACCCAAGTGCTGGGATTGCAGGTACGAGCCATGCGCCACCACACCTGGCCCCTCTCTGATCCAAGCTGTTACAGGACAGTGGTCGATGGTCATGGCCGCTGCTGTC
This sequence comes from Ctenomys sociabilis, assembly GCA_004027165.1. NCBI lineage: Eukaryota > Metazoa > Chordata > Mammalia > Rodentia > Ctenomyidae > Ctenomys > Ctenomys sociabilis. Next base: position 12,368 of record PVKA01042914.1, on the reverse strand, counting down.
AACCTTTCCCTCCCCAAAGGGAGCCCTTCGCTGCTCCCCAGCAGGCATCCGGGCCGTGAGCTTGTTTTCGCTTCAGTCCATCGTGGCCGTGCGTGTGGGGTAGCGGCCGCACGTACACGACACACCCCAGTTCTTTTTACATCCCCATCTCTTGGTCTCCTTCCCCATTTGCTGAAGCTCTTATCTCCCTGTGATCTGTCTGCTATTTTTGCTCTTTATTGACATACTTTGGGCTTCTCGTGAAAGAGGCACCATGTGGCGTTCCACCTTGCACATCTGATTCACTGCACTGAACACTGTCACCTCAGGTGCATCCTTTGTGCCTACAGGTGACCCAAGTTTGTCCTTCTTTACGGCAGCATAAGACCGTGTTGTGTGTAAATACACAGAGAGGGGCTGGGTCTTAGGTACTTTTCTGTCTTTGCCAAGCCCAACCCCCAACCCCCAGAGGTCAGGGGATAAGATATATTTAGGACACAGTGCATAGAGGTTTCGGTCCATAATCGCCTGGCACCAAGGCAGGGTGCCATGGCAGAGGGGAAGAGCACATGGCAGCAGAAGGAAGCAAAGCGACCAGGGCCGGCCACAGCTCTTTCTGTCCCTCGTAGCTCATCCAGGCTGCTTAAGGTGAGAGAGCCCACACTCTGGTGCCCTCGAACCCAGCGTTGTACTGCAAATCACCCCCGGTGTCATACGTTCTAGATCCAGCCACCTCTGAAAAAGCTTCACTTGTGATGCCACCCAGACCAGGAGAGGCACAGCCCCTGGGCTACAGTACCTGCTCGAAGCGGTTCTCTTTTCCATCCCAAACAGCCACAGGCAGCTCCTGGAACTCAGGGCAAAGGGAGACCAGGGTGGCTGCCCCAGCTGGGAAACCTTGTGCGGGAGACATGGATCTGGGGGTCATTTTTGAGCTCCAGAATTTTCAAGTTGCTGGGCTTCATGCTGCACATCCATGATTCCAACCCTTGGGAGGCTGAGGCTCGAAGGTCTCTTGAGTGTGAGGCCAGCCTGGGCCACACAGTGAAACTCTTATTTCAAAAAAAATCAAAACAAAACACACAAACCTTTCAAGCCAAGTCTCCTCAGGGCCTGTCCTTAAGACTGCCTTGCCCAGCGCAGGTCATCTCGCCCATGCCCAGCCTGGGTGGAAGTTGTCTGCAGGTGTGGACCGGGGTTCTAAGCCCCCTTCCTGCCCCCAGGAAGAGCGATTTCCCCTAGATCTCGAGGTTGCTGTGCACCCTGGATGTGCATGGCCTTGTATGGCCGCCCTAGCACCGCCCCCTCCACAGAATGGACCCCGTGCCTGTGCTGTCCTTGCCGTGCCTGGGGTTAGAAGAACAGATGACCTGAGGAACCCAAGGAGGACCCTGCTGCACGGGGCTGCTCGCCCAAGAGTGGCTCGGCTTTCCAGACACCACCGAGGCAGCCACTGCCTTAGCCTCACGAGAGGATCCGGCAGCCACCTCCTTGCTCTCAGCCAGGCCTGGACTGTGGCTGTGGGCATCTGGGCGACCTCCATGTTGGCCCCGGAGCGTCCTTGATGTGCTAAGCACTGCAGGAAGACAAAGGCGGAGAGAGCGAGGTGAGGGCCCCATGTACTGAGCCCAATACTCAGGGTCTGTGGAAGCACAGGGTGGGCATAGCTGGGGACACCTTGGGTGGCGAGGGGCCAGAGAGCATCTCTGTGTCCAGTGGTGCAGTGAGCCGGACTCCGAGATGAATACTGGCACGCACCTGAGCCCTGCAACACGCAGAGGGTCCCGCTGCCCAGGGGGCCCGGTCCCTTCTCAGGCTCCCTGCCCTTTTGGTCACCACGAGTCCTCAGCAGCTGACCTCGGGGTGCCGTCCTTCCGCCCACCCTCCATGAGGCATGGTCCCCTGCAGCACTGCTGGCCTCTGTCATTTTGCATGCCTCACCCCTTGCGCATGGACAGTCTGTCCCCTGGGACCTGGGGCACTCCTTGCCCTCCATGGATTGTGGGTACCCAGCACACCATGTCCAGTGCAGGGACCTGCTGCATGTGCCCAGTGCCCAAGGGGCATGTGCTTCGGGCATGGCGAGGTTTCAGGCCACTCTCCCCTCCCGGTGAGTAGAGGGGCTTCTTTCGTCCCAAGAATCATGACAGCCACATTTTTTTTTTCTAGGAAGTAGGGTGCTGTTTGAGACAGGGTCTCACTGTGTAGCCCAGGCTGGCCTGGAGCTCATGGCACTCCTCCTGCCTCAGCCTCCCAAGTGCTGGGAATATAGGTGTGCACCACCACACCTCAGTTTTGATTTTTGATTTTGATTTGTTTCATTTTGAGACAGTGTCTTGCTATGTTGCTCAGACTGGTCTCAAACTTCTGGGGTCTAGCAAACCTTACCTGCCTCAGCCTCCTGAGTGCTGGGATGACAGGTGTACCCCACAGGGTCCAGCTGAAATTCAACTTCTAGTCTCTGTCTACCCAGTTCTGGTTCTCCAGCTGAGCTCTTTCTGAAGGCGCCAGGACAGGAGTCATCCCTGGCTTCCACCCTCGACCCTCTCCCAGGCAGCTGCTGGCTTTGCGGGGTTTGCAGTGAGGGGTCCGCAGACCCCTTCCAGGAAGCGCTGGCACCCTTCCCTCCGTGCAGGCCTCTTGCCAGGCGGCTTTCTCTGCCCGCCTGCCCCCCCCTTCCTACACGCAGGGCTGGGCTCACCAAGCGGCCAGCTGTGAGTGTTTCTTTGGCAGTGTCTTAGCTGGTTGTTGTAATAGTGCAGGAAGCAATCAGCAAGTATACTGCCCTAGAAGTGCTGCACGCTGTGGGCCGAGCGGCGAGGCAGCAGGACGCTGGCCTAGCGGAGACAACAGAGCCACAGCCGGATGCAGGAGCCACGTGCCGCCTCGCTGGTGGGTGAGGACTGCGGGGGACGCAAGCCCTCACGGCCCTGAGGCGGAAGGCCCGTGGGTGCTGTGGGCTTCCTCTGGCTTGGGGGAGGGGGGTCCAGGATGGTAGCCGCCAGCACTTAGGGGCTCCCGCGGAGCGCGAGGCTCATGCTGGGCACGCTGGGGGTCCTTCAGCAAGACTCTGATGTCATCCCATTGCACAGAGAAGGGAAGGCAAGTCCAAGGAGAGCGGGCGGCGAAGGGTGCGATAGCTAGGAGGGAGGGGCATCCGGGCATCTGGGCGCGGTGGTGAGCACCGCTGATCTCCCCTGCTTGGGAGGCTGAGGCGAGTTAGAGGCCCAGCTGGGCAGCTTGGGTCTTACTCAATATTAAAAGCACCTGGTGGGCCGGGGAGATAGCTCAGTAGAGTAAGCACTTGCCTGGCAAGCGCAGGGTCCTGAGTTCAAGCTCTGGTACTGCAAAAAAAAAAAAAAAAAAGGGCCTGGTGATGTAGCTCAGCTGTAGGACACTTGCCAAGCATGTGTGAAGCCGTGGGTTCAATCCCAGCACCTTGCAAGCGGGGATCCAGTTTTAACCCCTGGCTCTACTGCTAGCTCACGTGTACACAGATGGGATCAGGTCACTGGGGAGTGACTGAGCTGGAACAAACACCCTTTCCCCATGAGGTGGATTTTTTTTCTCTATTTGGTTCTTTGAGATAGGGTCTCACTATGTAGCCCAGGCTGGCCTTGAGTTTGCAGTGACCTTCCTGCCTCAGCCTCCCAAGAGCTGAAATGACAGGTGTGCACCACCCTGTCCAGCTGGGCATTGTGTGTTCCTTACCTAGGGGCAGCTGCAAGCTTCATAAGGGCCCCTTCGTAGGGACATAGGGACACTCACTGGCGCGCTGTGCCCAGCCCCTGCTGCCCCCCACCGGGGGAGCCAGGCATGGGCTGCAGCCAGGCCCTGCGGTTCCAGCGACTGCCCTGGACTGGAGCCCAGTTCTCCCGGGAGGTCCGACAAGGCAGTCGCAGGGTGCCTGAGCTGCAGGCCTGACGTTTTTGCTAGGGGTTTTAGACAGAAGAAAAGAATGTCTGCCTCCCCCACAGGCAGCTGGTGCAGGGCCTGGGCTTTAAATTAAAGGGGCCATGCTCTGGGTTGACACCTCACCAGCCTGTTCAGCCGAGCTTGGAAGAAATCGCTGGCGAGAACCTTTTCTTTTCTAGCTTGGCTTTTAATGACGCCAGCATGAATACAAGAGGAAGTCACTTCTCAGAGAGGATTCACCTGGAGAAGCGCCTGCTCGTAAGTAAGGAGCCAGGTGGGACTGGTGGTTCACGACTGCCAACCTGACATGCATTCGGAAGGCTGAGGCAGGAGAATTACTGGGACTTCAAGGCCAGCACGAAGGGGCTAAGGGAAGAGGCCAAGACTGAGAAGGCCCGAGGTACGTTAATGCACGAGCCAGCTTCCAGCGTGGACGTCTGTTAGGGAGTGCGGATGTGTGCTATAAAAGCAGCCTCTATTCGAACTTTACGTATGAGTGTGTGTTCATCACGCCGTGCTTTGTACCAGTATTGGTTTTACGGTTTGGGTGTTGTCATTAAGGTTGTCACAGGTGGGAAGAGTGGGGAAAGGTGCTTAGGATTTTTGGTGCTGAGAGTTGAACTCATGACCTTACACTTGCCAGGTAGGCACTGGCCCAATCCACAGTCCCCAGCCCCAATCTACAATGATTTTAAAGAAGTTAAGAGGCTGCGGAGATAGCTCAACAGCATAAGCACCTGCCTGGGAAGTGCAAGGTCCTGAGTTCAACCCACCATACTGCAAAAAAGGGAGATGGCTCAGTGGAATAAGTGCTTTCCTGGCAAGCATAAGGGCCTGAGTTCAATCCCTGGTTCTGAAAAAGAAAAAAAAGAGTAATCATTATATTCTAAAAGGTGGTATCGCTTGATGGCAGGGCACATCCTTAGTATGCCTGAGGCCCTGGGTGTACTCCGGGCCCCAAAAATCAAAAGTTAAAATGTACAGATTGACATTTGATTCCAGGCAGCGCTGGATTCAGCCCTGGAATGAGAGGAGGATGTGACTAGCAAAGCTGATAAAATCTGGAAGACCCTCAGCTAGAGGCAAATGCCAGCTTCTCGGTTCTCTTGGAATCATAGCAAAAGAAGTGTTTGCTAAAGAAGTGAGTAGCTATGCATAGGTGCACATATATTTTTGTTTGTTGTTCTTTTTTTTTTTTTTTTTTTGACAGAATTGGGGATTGAACTCAGACCCCTGTGCTTGCCAGGGAAGCACTTATTCCACTGAGCCATCTCCCCGGCCCCATTTTGTTATTGATGTTTTTGAGGCAGGGTCTGGCTGTGTAGCCCAGGCTGGCCCCCAATTCACAGCGATCTTCCTGCCTCAGCCTCCCAAGTGCTGGCATTACAGGTGTCACCCCCACTATATCCAGCTTTTGGAAAACAGAAGCCAAATCTTCTATTTTCCAAACACGTCTTGCGACATACAAAGTAAGTAATCTATAAACTGTGGCCATTAAATACTAACCCAACAGAAAGGTCCCTACTTTCTTTTTTTTTTTTTTTTTTTTTTTTTTTGTCTTTTTGAGACAGGGTCTCACTATGCAGTTCAGGCTGGCCTTAAGCTCACTTTGTAGCTCAGGCTGGTCTCGAACTCACAACAATTCTCCTGCCTCAGCCTCCCGAATGCTGGGATTACAGGCATGCGCCGCCACACCGGCTTCTTTTTTTTTTTTTTTTAAGGTCCCTATTTTCAACGCCCTTTCTGGGTCCTTGAAGGGTCGGTGGTTAGACAACTGTGAGGAAATGAGCATGCGCCACTTTGCCGGACTTCTGGGTGCCATCCCGGTGTCTGGCCAAGCCTGCCCTGCACCGTTCACAATGTGAGTCCAGAGCGCTTACTCCGGTGTAGATTAGAGTGGCCCACAGCTACAGGCTACATCCTGCTTGGGCCTGACACTCGATAATGTCTCATGGGTTCACTGCCCTAGGGAAAAGATAGGGTCCCATGTCACCCATTGTCCCCTAGACTAGGTGTCACCCAGGGCCACTCTGGAGAAGTCTCTTCGTTCTCCTTTGCTGAAATTGGAAAGGTCAAAGTCAACTACCAAATAGTCCCAGCTACCTGGGAGGCTGAGGCAGGAGGACCACAAATGCCAGACCAGCCCAACACTTTGAAAGACACTGTCTGGAAACTTAGAAGGGTCATTTCAAAAGACGACCTCCTATCAAAGTCCAATTTTCATGCCTGAAAAACAAATCACGGTTTGCGGTGCCTGCCTCAGTTGCCTTCATTTTCCTTTTGTTTGTTTGTCTTTTTGCTTTTGTTTGTTTGTTTTTTCGAGATAGGGTGTTGCTACATAGCCCAGGCTGGCCTCAAATTCACACTGATCCTCCTGCCTCAGCCTCCCTAGTGTTGGGATCCCCAGCTTGTGCCACCACATCAGGCCTTTCCTCATCCCCGTGTTAGTAGTTTCAATGCAGAAATCCACACCCTCCTGAACTGTAGAATTCAGTGAACTCAGAAGAGGAGAAACACTCAACACCGAAGGAACTGGCTAGACACAAACTCTTCCCTCTCGAACCAGAGGGGACAGGTGGCTGAGCAGAGGCTGCCAAGGTCTGCATGCATCCCCCAGAGCTGGGCGTGGTGGCCTGTGCTGTAAACTCCACTCCAGAGGCTGAGGCAGGAGAATCGCCAGGATCAACAAGCCAGCCTCGATTGCTTAGTGAGACCTGCTCTCGACCAATCAAAGTTTTCCCCAGAAATTGGGGGAGGGGGAGAGGGCAGCTGAGTAACTCATCGAGACAGGCTGTGAGGGCTGACAAGGGCCCAATGCTGCTAGCCTCAGAGGGGACACTGCCCCCTCTGTCACCCAGAGCTGACAGCAGTAAGGCCCCTCAGGACTGGAACCCTGGACTGGAAGCCAATTTCTCTGTACTCACCACTACTCACACAAAAGGACCGCACACTGAGGCCCTTTGATACCCCGTGGCTCCTGCTGTAGTCACTCGGCCCTGGCTGTCCTCCGCTCTTGCTCCTCCTGGTCTCCCTTGTGCCACTGTACGTGACCATGGGGCACAACTGGCACAGCCACCGGCTGGGGCTGGTGTGAGGTGACAGTGTGGGGAGCTTGTAGCGAGGGCCGCTGCCGGAGGCCTCCAGGGTGCCAACCACCATGGCAGACTCAGAACCTGAGCAGGGTGCAGTTCCTGCACAGCCAGTACTCAGGAGGCTGGGGAAGGACGATCTCAAGTTCGAGGCCAGCCTGGGCAACTTCGTGAAAGCCTGTCTCAAAGCTCACATCGCACACTAGCCGTGTCTTCACACCGGCCTCCCTGTACCTGCCTGCTGTTACATCTCTTGTTTTTCACAGCGTTGGGAGTTAAACTGAGGGCCTCATGTACTCGGCGAGTGCTGTACCACTGAGCGCACACTGCATCCCAAACCATTTTTCTGGGGGCCTCTAAGTTCGTGAAGACTGTCCTTGAACTTGGGATCCTCCTGCTTCAGCCTCCCAAAGAGCTGGAACTAGGGGCATGCACCTGTCAGGCCTGGCTCTCCATAAGCATGTTTGATAGCCAAACAGTGTCTCTCCAGCCTGAGATGCAGGTATCGCGCCCACTCCACGGAGGAAATGGATTCCCCTCGTGGGGGAAGCAGCGCCCCCTGGTGGTGTCCTGGACTCACTGCCTTGTCTCCACGCTGCTAGGCTGGCTGGGAAGGGGAAGCCAGGCTTGGCCTTCTTTTTTCCTTTTGCCGTGCTGTCATGGGGGCCCAGTCCAGGGCGTCTTACTCCCAAGATTTGCTCACAGCGCTTTCGATTTTTTTTTTTTTTTTTTTTTTTTTTTGGCAGAACTGGGAGACTGAACTCAGGCCCTTGTGCTTGCAAGCACTTATTCCACTGAGCCATCTCCCCAGGTCTCGAGCATGGGATCCTGCGAGCCAGCCCTTAACCCTGATTCTGCGGTGGGCCCTTGGGCCCAGGCCAGAGCACTTACTGGTGTGCGTGGAGGTGGGGTGCAGCTGCCTGCGGCCTCCTCCAAGCCCTGGGTGGGACCAGCAGCCGCCGCGGAGAGCTCCTGCAGTGAGCTGATTTTATCCCAGAATCTGCAACAGCCGCCTCGTGCGGAAATATCTGTGATGCCTGTCGTTCCTTGTACTCTGTTCCTTTCTCTCTACCTCCTGGGCTTTCCCGCCCGCCTTCTCCCTTCTCCCTCTTCCCTCCCTCCCTCTCTCCCTATTTCTCTCTGTCTCCCTCCCTCTCCATCTCTAGCTCTCTTTCAGGTGGAGTCTCCTGTGTTGCCCAAGCTAAACCCAAACTTTGGGCTCAGGAGCTCCTCCTGCCTCAGCAGCTGTCATCCCTGAGCTGAAATCAGGCGAGAGGGAGTACACCCAGGACCCACTGCCTTTAGTGACAACGCAATGTGGATTCATCCGAGGATGCACTACTGAAGGACTTAGAGTTCCTTGGATCGAGCCACTCCCCAAGTCCCAGCCAAGTGGCTGACTGACTGACTGACTGATTTGCCTGTGTTGCAGCACTGAGGGCTAAACCTGGGGCCTTTGCACTGAGCTACATCCCCACTCCCTTTAGTGCTTTATTCTGAAACAGGGTCTGGCTAAATTGGCCATGCAGCTTGGACACCAATTTGCAATCCTCCTGCCTCAGCCTCCCAAGTGCTGGGATTGTAGGCATGTGCCTCTATCCTAGGCTGCAGCCAAGCCTTTAGAGTATAGTCTCCGGGAGGCATTTTGGAGCCTGTTCCCAGCTGAAGCCCACATTCAGGGACGACCTTCCTGCTGAGGGTATGGTATAAACTATATATATAGGTTTATTTCCTTTTTTTGTTGTAAGGTCTTGCTATGCAGTTTGGACTCGTAGTGATCCTCCTGTCTCAGCCTCCCCAGTGCTGGGATTACAGGCGTGCACCACCACACCTGGTCCCAGAGCTGGCACAGCATGTGGTACCAGGGATCGAACTTGGGGCCTTACACTTACAAGGCAGGCTCTTGGACCACCGAGCTATCTCCCCAGCCCCATGTATTTTTACTGAAACTTTTCTTTTAATCTGATTTGCCTTAAAACCAAGGTCTGTAGCCTAGCATAGCTCACACTCCCCTTTCATAATGTAAAGGCACTCTTACATCGTCTGGGAGACTGTGGAGGGCTTTAAGGCAAGAGGGACGTCCACAGCCTTTACCTCCTCCCTTGAGGCATACTGAGAGTCAAGGCTTGGGCCAGATGTGGCAGTAATGCCTCTGGTCCTAGCCCTTGGGAGGCTGAGGCAGGAGGATTGTGAGTTCAAGGACAGCCTGAGCTATATGATAAGCTCATTGTACCCTGCCTCAAAAAGAAAAATACAACAATACTGAACTAGACATAGTAGCAGCTGCCTGTAATTCCAGCATTCTGAGAGGCCAGGGCAGGAGGATCATAAGTTTGAGCCCAGCCTGAGTAACTTAACAAGACCCTGTCTCCAATAATATCAGAATAACAAACATAATATGGTCTATTCTTCTAAACAGGTATCAGTCATCTTGAAAGCCAGGAAGAGTCACTACCCCGACCCCCTATAGGAAGTGACCCTGTTCTGTACTCATATCCTCTTGCTATTTGATTCGCTTCCCCATTTGGTCCCAGATTTATCAGTTTTACCTGAGCAGTTATGCTTGTATACAAGTGCCGTGCGCTAACTGATTGCACACTGGAGCTTCCGAGCAGCTACGCTTGTAATGTTATTGGTGGGCCATAGTTTTGTCCCTCCTCATGCCCACCCAGTGAGCTCCCGTGTTTCCCGTCTTGGACCCTCCTTGCCTTGTTATTTTGGTCTATGAAATCTAGAAAAGGCAGGTTCCTGGGCAACCCATGTGGGTCTTCTCTCAGACAGGAGCTTTCTTTCCTTCTATGTTACTGTATTACTATTCTATATTACTGGCCAGAAAGAAAGCATGAAATGACTCGTGTGGCAAGGATGAACCCTGAAGAGGCCATAGAGGTGACAGGAGCTAAAGGGACAGGAAGGGTCGCTGCAAGGAGTCTGCAGGGGCAGAGATGCGGAGCAGATCAGAAGGGACCCGGGCTGGGGCTGGGGCTGGGGCAGTGCAGAGCGATTGCTTCAGCAGCTTCTGTTGGAGGTGATGAAAATTTTGGAAACAGCGGTGAGCCTTGCCCAACATTGCAAATCCATCGCCCCCACCGAAATGCTTACCTAACAGCTCGTGGTAGTGCGTGCCTGTGAGCCCTGCTGCTCCGCAGACTGAGGCAGGAGGATCTCAAGTGTGTCAAACTGGAGAAGAACTTGCCTGGTCTTACAAGAAGACTGAGGATGTAGCTCAGTGGTGGAGTGTGTGTTTAGGGTGTGCAAGGCCCTGGGTTCCATTCCTAGCACTGAAAATAAAATAAGATGGTAATTAATTAAGTGTCACTGTGGAAGCAGCTTTGTTGTCTGTTTAGACAGGCTCACACAGCAGTTGAGGCTCCCTCAGATTTTCAGAAATCCTCCTGCCTCGGCCTCTCAAGTGAGGATGGGGGCTTTGACCCTAAAGGGATGGGCTGGGCCAGAGGGGCAGGGCTGGACCCCAAGTCTTCCACTGCAGTGTAAGAGTTCTTCTGGGGGCCAGGTGTGGTGGCGTGTATCTTCATCCCAGTGCTCTGTAGTCTAAAGCAGGAGGATTCCTACAAGTTTGAGGAATACTGGGCTACACAGTGAGACCGTGTCCAAAAAAAAGGGGGAACATTTTAAAATATATACCAAAACCAACAACCAAGATGGCTCCTGTGGAGAGGGCGGGCCAGGCTGTCCCGAAGACCAAGGCCTCCTTTCCTCTGCGGCCCAACGGCTGGCGGGACAGGCCATGTGGCCTTGCTGGTGGGGGTTTGCACAATGTCCTTGAGGTGCTGGCAGTGGAGGAGCCTGAGGGGGCCCCAAGGCAGCTTCCTCTTCCTCCTCCAAAGCACCGGGTTGGTGGGCAAGACGGCGGCGTTCCCAAGTGGCCGTAGAGTGGGGGTGGGGCAGTGTCGCCCATCCTCTAGCTTAGGTTCCTCCCAGGGCAGGAGGAAAGTCCCGCCTGTGGTCTCCTGTAGCTGCCACACACAGCCTGTCTGATGCTGCAGTTGCTCAGCTCATTGCAGAGGCGCCTCTGGTCCAGAGACACACCAGCTCTGGCTGTGGAGGAGGATGTCAGACCATTGGGGGATGCGCTAGGGTGGGGAAAGAGCTCAGCTGTGGGCTCCAGGCAGCAGCCAGCCATGCGGCAGGGATAGGGCCTCTGGGCGCTGGGCAGCTCGGGCTGAGGCAGGAGGATCTCAAGTGTGTCAAACTGGAGAACTTGCCCGATCTCACAAGAGGGCTGAGGATGTAGCTCAGTGGTAGAGTGTGTGTTTAGCGTGTGCAAGGCCCTGGGTTCCATTCCTGGGGGCCCAGGCGGGGTCGGGACACAAGTGTCATCTGCCATGCTTACTGGCCCCCTAAGCAAGGCAGGAGGCTGGCCATGTGCACTGATGTCCAGTGCGGGCAGGCAGCTTGGAGGCTGAAGTGGGGGCTGAGCCTCCATTGTTCTGACCCCGGGGTCAGGAGCCTGCTCCTGGCAGTAGGGGTCACTCGGTCCTGGGATCCACCCCCACCTGAGCGGCTTGGACAGGCACAGCTGGCTCCCAGGTCTGGCTGATTTCCTATGGATACAAGGCACCAAGAACAGGGACAGGCACAGCACTTCTGCCTCCAAGGTGTGAGACACAGAGCCCAGCCACCAGCCACGGACAAGGCCTCCGCCCCTGCGCTCCCTGAGAGCTAAAGGTTGGTGACCCGGTGACCTTCCACTCCAGGCAACAGCTGTGCCCAGCCCCACGCCGAATTCCAGCCCTGGTTGCAAAATCCAGCTCTTCACACAAAGCTGCAAGGCTTCAGTGCCACCGCATGGCCAGGTCCCCTTGGGAGGAGGGCGGGGGGCTTCTGAACCACCATAACTGACTTGGAAAGAAAGCAGCTGTTCTTCTGGCCTCTGCAAACTCTACAAATAGATCTGATGCTGCTGGGAGTGGTTCCAGCTTTTTTTCCTAATTAAAAAAAAAAAGAACATGTGCTTGTTTCAGGGTTGCTCCTAGTAACCTGAATGTGTATATGGGGGAACCCAAATGTCCAGAAGTAATGAAATAGATAAATATAGTATGTGTGTAGTGGAATACTATACAGGCAAGAAATTGAAAGGACCACAGCTGCATGTAAGAATGTGGATGACTCATAAAATAATGTTAACTAGAAGACATGGACTGTGGGGTGTAGCACTATCACACAGCCTGGCTTGTATGAGGCCCTGGGTTTGGTTGATTCCCAGTGCCACACACTTAACAAACACAAAAGGACTGTACACACACACACACACACACGCACGCACATGCACACTTGTACAAGGATTGAAACAAGGACCTCTACAGGGAACTACATCCCCAGCCCTTTTAGTTTAGTGGGTTTTTTGTTGTTGTTGTTGTTTTC
>PVKA01042913.1:0-17104 GCA_004027165.1 Ctenomys sociabilis | reverse complement strand
GCATAAAGTTGTCTTGAAATTAGTTGTTCAGATTATCAGATATATGGAAAATTGGTTTGAAAGAAAGAGAAAAAAGAAAGGGAGAGAGGGAGAGAAAGAAAGAAAGAGAGAAAGAGAGAGAGAGAGAGAGAGAAAGAAAGAAAGAAAGAAAGAAAGAAAGAAAGAAAGAAAGAAAGAAAGAAAGAAAGAAAGAAAGAAACTGAAAAGGAAACTGAAAAGGAAACTGAAAAGGAAACTGAAAAGGAAACTGAAAAGGACTGGAAAAAACTGAAGCATCAACTGCTCAGCTCTGTTGACCAGCAAAAATCAGCAATACAATTATCCAAGCCATCCTGTATGCATACATAAATATATCTTTCTCTCATCTTTCTGTGCACTTCCTCATTCCAGTTTTCCTTTCTCTTTGAACAGATACTTTTATTTTCACAGCATCTATTATAGCTTTCTAATTTTATTTACTCTTTCAGGTTCTTACAGTCTGAGACAACACAGTATTCTCATATGCAAATCTGACTTATTTCAGTTATAAGTGTGATCTCCAGGTGCACCCATTTACCTATGAAAGCCTTGAATTCATCTTTGTATTTTTATAGCGGAGCAATATTCCATTGTTTAAAAATACCACATCTTTTTTGTCTGTTCCTCAGCTGATGGGCATATGGGTTGTTTCCAAGATACAGCTATGACAAGTTTCACTTCTATGTATCCTTGTTGTATGATGTCTATCATTTGCTTGGAAAAATATCAAGGAGTGGAATACTTGGGTTGAAAGGAATTTCCAATTCTAGCTTTATGAGAAAGCTAGAATTGGAATTCTTCACACTGGTTTCCATATTGTTCGTACCAGTCTACATTCCACCAGTAGTGGAGAAGTGTTCCTTTTTCACCACATGCCCTCCAACATTGTTATTGGTTGACTTCTTGATGATAGTGAGAATTCTTTCTGGAGTGAGATGGAATCTCAGTGTTCTTTTAATTTGCATTTCTTGAATAACCACTGATGAACATTTTTCCATGTATTTATTTGCCATTTGTGTTTCTTCATTTAAGAAGTGCATATTTATTTCACGTACCCATTTTTGGATTGCGTCTTTGAATTTTAGCGGCCTGACTTTTAAAAATTATTTATATGTTCCAGAAGTTCTTTGTCTGAGGGATGGTCATCTATAATTTTTCCCCAATTTGTGAATTTTCTTTTTACTCTGTTGATGATTTCCTTTGACTTCCAGAAACTTTTCAAAAAGATAAGATCCCCATTGTTGATTCTTTGAAATATTTCCTGTGCATTTTGACTTTTGTTCATGAACTCTCTACCTGCCCATATGTCTATACAATTCCTACATTTTTTTTTCTGTAGAAGACTTAGTATTTATATTTTAATATTTAAATCTTTGATTCATTTTGACTGTAGTTTAGTGCATGGTGATAGACATAGGTCAAATTTTAGCCTTTACCATGTGGAAAGCCAATTCATCTAGCACTCTTTATTTGTTTACTTTTCTGTATTTAGGGCAGGATCTACATGCTGTTCAGGGTCTCACCCCATAGATCGGACTCCTTGTGATTCTCCTGTTTACAGCCTCCCAAGTGCTAGGAATACAGGCATGTGCCACCATACCCAGTCTCAATCGCTGTCTCAGCATGCTCCAGGGAGAGAGCCAGTATGGCAAGGCACACTGGGAATCAAACATTGTCTGCTGTTCTCTGTCTAAGCAGATGCTTTAGTCCTCTGAGCTATCAGGCCAGCTATTTCAGCACCATTTATTGAAGTGGCCATCTTTCTTTTAGGGAATATGTTTGATCCCTTTGTCTAAGGTAAGGTGACAGTGTGTTTGTAGCTATTTTTGTGTCCTTTAACCTGTTCTATTGATTCTCATGTCTGTTTTTTTTTTTTTTTTTTTTTTTTTTTTTTTTTTTTTTTTTTTTTTTTTTTTTTTTTTTTTTTTTTTTTTTTTTTTTTTTTTTTTTTTTTTTTTTTTTTTTTTTTTTTTTTTTTTTTTTTTTTTCCCAGTACCATGCTGATTTTATCACGGTAGCTTAGTAGCATAATTTCAAGTTAAGGACTGTGATGCCTCCTGCCTTTCCTTTGTTGCCCAGGATTGCTTTTGTTATTCTAGGTCTCTTAAAAATTTTTAAGAAATTTTTCTTTCTTTCTTTTTTTGGTGGAACTGGGTATTGAACTCAGGCCCTGGTGCTTGCCAGAAAAGCACTTATTCCACTGAGCCATCTCTCCATTCCCAAGAATTTTTTTCTTTAAATCTGTGGGGTATATAATTTTTAAAAATGTATTTAATACAGGGTCTATAGGTTCTAACTACACAGATTGGACATGTAGTGGTCTTTCCTATTTTTCAGCCTCCCAAGCACTGGGATTACAGGTGAGTACTACCATGCACAGTCTCAATCGCCAACTCAGTGCATCCCAGGGGTGGGCAAGCATGGCAAGCAAGAGATTGGACGTGACCACTGTGCTCTGCCTAAGCAAGTGCTTTAGTCTGCTGATCTATCTGGCCAGCCCTACAAATGGTATTTAATCAGTGTTGCACTGCATTCAATCTGTATAGCAATTCTGGGAGTATGGCTGTTTTCACAAAGTTAGTTCTTCCTATCTAAGAGCAAGGATTGCCTTTGCAGTTTCTGAAATTCTCTTCTATCTCTTTTCTCAGAGTACTACAATTTTCACAGTATAGATCTTTTTCTTTCTTTGTGAGATTGATGCTTTAGTATTTCTTTCTTTTTTGTTTCAATGTTACAGTGAAAGGTGTAACATTGAAACAAAATTAGGTTCCCTAATTTCTCTCTTGGTACATTCCTTGTTCATTTATAGATATGCTATTGATTTCTAAGTGTTGATTCTGTGTCCTGCTATGCTACTGAATTTGGTTATTAAATGTGTAAGTCTCTTGGTAGAGTTTTTGTAGTTCTCTGTGTAGAGTATCATGTCATCTTCAAGTAATGATCATTTCACTTCTTCTCTTCCAATCATTATTCCTTTTATTTTTCTCTCATTCTGTGGATAGTGATTTCATAAGTATATTTAATAGGAATTTAGACAGTGGACATTCTTCTCTTGTTCCTGATTTTAAAGTGAAGTCTTTCAGTTTTTGTTCATTTAGCGTGATATTGGCTGTTGGTTTATCATAGAATGCTTTCACCAAGTTGAAGTAAGGACCCTCTATTCTGATTCTCTGTTGGGTTTTTATTATGAATGAGTTATGGACTTTGTCAAGAGCTTTTCCAGCATTCCTGGAATGAATTCCACTTGGCTATGATGTATAGTGGTTTTGATGATTTGCTGTATTCTATTTGCTAATATTTTGAGGATTTTTCCATCTATGTTCATTAGGGAGATTAGCCTATAGTTCTCTTTTTTGGTTGGGTCTTTTTCTGGTTTTGGTATCAGAATAATAGTTGCTTCCAGGAATGAGTTTGAAAGAACTGCTTTCCTTTCAATTTCCTTAGAGCTTGAGAAGAGTTGGCATTGAATTTTGTCTAAAATCCCAGTAGAATTCAGCTGTGAATTCATCAGGATCTTGGTCTTTCTTTGTTGGTAGGACACTTTCAATTTCATTCACTGATACTTGGTTATTAAGAATTTTTTTATGTATTTTCAATTCAGCTTTGGTAAATTGTAAGTATCTAGGAATCTGTTCATTTCTTCTTTATTTTCCATCCTGTGACAGTGAAGATTTTCAAGTCAGATATTGATGATCTTATAAATTTCTTTAAGGTCTGTTATGATTTTACCTTTCTTGCTCTTTATTGCATGAATTTGTTTTTTCCTTTCTTTTCTTTTCTTTTTTATTTTTTTGGAGACAAGGTCTCACTGTGCAGTTCAAGCTGCCTCAAACTCACTTTGTAGCTCAGGCTGGTCTTGAACTCACAACAATTATCCTGTCTCAGCTTCCCAAGTGCTGAGATTATAGGCATGCACCACCACGCCTGGCTTATTGCATGAATTTGTTTTTTTTTAAAATTTTTATTTTATTTTTTTATTTTATTGAAGTACAAATGTCAATCAGACAGTTTCAAGACACCTTAACCATACAGATTCGAAAAATTAATACATTGCAAACGGTTTTCATAACGTTTTGGTATTGTACAAGGTGCATACATGATATTATATTTACAGATATTATTTTAGCAGATATCTCTTATCAGTGAATTAAGAGTGTAGCTGCTTACTTATCTTCTTTTTTTATACCTAAATTACATCAAAAATTCAATAATTATTTTCCTAGTGGATGACTGTAGTACTAGAAGCAGACATAATATCCTGTCCAACCACCATTAGTGCAGATGGCCAGGGAGATGGCTCAGTGGAATAAGCGCTTCCCTGTATTGCATGAATTTGAACTTTTTCTTTTCTTTTTTTGATAAGGTTGGTTAGGGTTTACCATTTTTTTTCATTCTATCAAAGAACTAACTTATCAATTCATTAATTCATTGTGTTCTCTTTTTATCTTCATTGCCTTTATTTGTGCTCTGATGCTTATAATTTTCTGCCTTTGTTGGGCTTTGCATTTGACTTGCTTTTCTTCTTCTAGGAGGCTGAGGTCCAACATAAGATTGTTTATTTTAGCTCCTCTTATCCTGATATAAGAATTTATTGCTATAAATTCCCTTATAAGACAGCTTTCATTGCATCTCACAGGTTTTGAAAGTTGTAACTGCATTTTCATTTGACTGCAAGTATTGTTTAATTTCTTCTTTAACCTCATCTGCTACTCATTGATTATTCAGGAGAGTGTTATTCAGTTTACATATGTTTATGGAATTTCTTCTGTTTCCTTGGTCAATAATTTCCAGTTTCATTGTATTGTGGACACAGAATGTGCATGGGATGATTTAATTTCCCTTGTAATTACTGATGCTCTATGTGCTAGCATTTGGTTTGTTTTAGAGCACATTCCATGTGCAGCTGAGAAGAATATTTGTTCTGACATTTTTTGGGTGGGACACACTGTAAAAGTCTACTAAGTCAATTTCTTCACAAGATTTGTTCTGTTATTTCTTTGCTGATTTTTTTACATAGCCAATCTATCTCTTTGTGGCAGTGGAGTGTTAAAATCTTCTATTACATTTATGTTATTACTTACCTGATTTTTCATGTCTGTTAAAATTTGTCTTATATAGTTAGTTGGGTGCGCCTACATTGGGTGCATATATGTTTATGATTGTTATCTCTTCCTCTTTCAGTTTTTCCCTAACAAGTACACAGTGGGCTTGTTTATCTCTTTTAATCATTCTTGATTTGAAGTTGACATCATCAGCAACCAGAAAAGCTACTCCTGCTTTTACTGGATTCCTGTCACACGGAGTATTATTTTCCATCTTTTGACCTTCAGTCCATGAACTTCTTTTTGAGTCAAACACATCCCTTGTATTCAGCATATTGTTGGATTTTGTTTTTTGATCTAGCTGCCAGTCTGCTTCTTTTGATTGGTGAATCAAGGTGATTTACAATGTGGTTATAACTGATATCTATTGGCTTATTTTTGCCGTATTATTTTCCTGCTGTTGATTCCCTACTTGTCCCTTCTGTTTAACTGCTAGCTCTGCATGGTGATTCCTTTCTACTGCTCATGATGTTGTGATCATTTTTGTCTCTTTCTGGAATATTTGTCAGTACTCTTTATAGGGCTGGTCATGAATTTCTTCAGTTGTTCTTTATCATGGAAAGATGTAATCTTTGCATTAAATTTGGTAGATAGCTTTTCAGTGTGCATCAACTGGGCTGGAAGTTGCTTTCTTTCAGGACTTGAAATACTTCACTCCATGCTCTTCTTTATTTAATAGTTTCTGTTGAGAAATCTGCCATGATTCTGATAGAATTTCCATCATAGGTGATGCGATTGTTTTTTCAAACAGTTTCTAATACTGAGGTCTTTTGCTGTATTTCTGGAATATTGACTATGTGTCTAGGGGAATATTTATTTTGATTATGGACAATTGGAGCTGTATATGTGTCATTTAACTTTGTTAGATTCTTTTCCCATGCTTGGGAAATTTTCTGCTATTACTTTTGCAAATAGTCTTCTTAATGTGATTTGGGCTCGCTCATGCTGTTTCTCTGACACCTATCAGTCTTACATTGTTTTTCTTTATATCATCTTATAGCTGTTGAATTGTTATTTCCTGGTTTGTTGTTATTTTTAGAAGATCTTTCCTTTCATGTTCACCAGTTCTGCTCCTGTCTTCAAGGTGTGAAAGTCCATCTTCAGTTTTATCCAAGTGGTTTCCTAGCTTTCAATGGAATTTTGAATTTCATGGATATCTATTTGAGTCTGTTACATGCATTCTCATTTTTTCTGTATTGTTAAATCAATGTTTCCATCATTTTTTATTCTCCTCTATTTTTTTTATCTATGCCTTATTTAGGCTTGCGAAGCAATTCTTTCATGATTGTTTTCTTTTATCTGAGATCTGATTTCTTCTATAACCTCAACCAGTTGTTTCTTTACCTCAGTTGCTGTAATTTCAGAAATTTCAAGTATGTGACTTCTAAGTTTTTCTATTTCTCTGTCTCCTGTACTTGTTCTGGGTGGTCTGGAGGTCTGAGACTGCTATCTGGTCCTGTGTTTTGACTTTTTTTTTTTTTTTTTTGACTTTTTGAGACAGGGTCTCACTATGCAATTCAGGCTGGCCTTAAGCTCACTTTGTAGCTTAGGCTGCTCTCTCACTCACAACAATCCTCCTGCCTCAGCCTCCTGAGTGCTGTGATTACAGGCATGCGCCACCGTGCCCGGCCTGTTTTGACATTTTTAAGCTTCCAATGTTCAGTCTGACTCAGCAGTGATGTGATGGGTAAAGCATGGGTCAGCAAGGCTTCCCCTATAGTGGGAAGGTGCAGGGTAGACTCACCAGAGCTCAGCCTATGTGAGGTTCAATGTGGCTTCTGCTATGGTGAAGTGGGGGACAAGCTGCTGCTCAGGAAGGCTCTGAGGATGATGAGGTTTGGTTGAAGTTCCACAAGGCTCTTCTAATGGCTGAGGTGCAGAGTAGGAATCACCAAGTCTCCCAAGATGTACGGACGGGAGGTAGCTCAACCTCAGCAAAGCTTTAAGATGGTGGTGAGGGCAGGCCCAGTCAGACCACGAAGCTGTAGCTCTGTGGTATCTGCCTTCCTTCTGTGATGGTGAGATAGGCCATTATGGATTATCAAAGCTTCCTCACCATATTTTATTTTCTTAAAGCAAGGCAGGAGGTAAGGAACAAATTACACAAGGGACTCTGGGAAACTGATGTCTTCAATATAACCTAATGTCTTCAATTGCCACTGAGACTAGCTCGTGTTCATCCACATTTTAATACTCATTGTTGCTCAAGGGGTGATTTTCAATGAGAATAATCATCTTTTGTGGTGTGGATTTGTGGGAGTTTGAAAGCTTTAACTTCTTTGATTCAACTAGACAGTATCAGCCAACCAGAGCCAGCAAGCACCTCTTACTTTCCAATTTGTATATAAAGCCTTATTAGAATTAAGCCAGCCTGTATCTTCCCATGTTATCTATGGCTGCTCCTTGGCTTCAGTGATAATAACAAGCAACACTGGATGACACAGAAAGCCTACGACCGTCACAATCCAGAAAGCTACAGAAAATGTTCACCCACTCCTGTTCTAGAGAAAGACTTCAAAAATTTGTCATCAGTACAAGCAAGTATTCATGTAATTTTAGTTGCTCAGTGAGCAAGTGGTGACTCACTAAAGTTACTTTCTGCCATTAATAACTTTGTGTGAAATAGTCTTTGCCATTAGAGAATGGAGGAAATGAGACAGCTATGAGTGGGCTTCCTTTATTAGCACAGTGAAGAAAGCCTATACTGAACATGTGATATCTTCAGGGAATCAAGCCTGGCTGAGGCAAGTGTTGGAGAGTCGTGGAAACCCTGTGATCAAAATGAAGGTAGCTGATGTTGTTGAGGTGAAAACGGCTTGGCAAGAAAAGCACAATTGCAAATTTCCAGGAAACACTTCCTTTCTAAATTTTACCTATGATTAACTCATTGGAGGTACAGGTGGTGGAAAACTATCATCTTCGTTGGTTCTCTAGGCAGTGTAAGGCAGGTTATTCTCTTCCAACATACAGGATGGTGCCAAAACACACATTTTTATTTTATTTTATTGAGAAACAAATAGCAATGAGACAGTTTCAAACCTGATTAATAGCACAGTTTCAATAATTAATACATTGTACATTGTTATCTTCTTAGTGGTTATCCATTGTACAAAATGCAGACAGAATATCCTTCCCAAATACTATTAGTACAAATCTTTCTTCTCATTGAAATAAGTGAAAGTATGTGTATATCTATCCTGATCATTCTGTATATACAGAAACAAAATGGTCTTTCCTTTGTATCCCTCTTTTTTTGTTTAGTCTTTTCAGAGTTGGGTATTCCATTGGCATCTAAATACTATAGGTCCAGGAATGCAGCAAAACAATCCAACGCAGTCTAGTAGTCCACAACAGTAGTGGGTTATCTGCAGGGCTGACAATAAAGACAATTATTGACTAAAAAACAAAATAAGCTATGATGAACAAGGTCACAATAGATTTTGACTTAGGTTCATGGATTACATTTTGCTCACTTTAAAACACATTAACTTTTGCTCACTTTAAAACACTTTAAACCTCACTTTAAAAACACATATGTGAGGTTCTTCAATGGAACAAAGAGGATACTTTTTAATATGGTGATACCACACTGGGAACTGAACTTAGGGTGTGTACACTGAGTTGCAAACTTTTTTTAATTTTATTTTTGCATCTTGTTAAGTCATTAAATTTCCCAAGCTGGACTCAAAACTTATAGTCCTCCTGCTTCAACTTCTGAGAGTGCTGAAATAATAGGGATGCATTCTCATATCCAGCTGAAAAGAATATTTTTTAAAGAAAACCCTATTTTTAATACCAATCAGATGTCCTCATGCTTGAAATATTTTTATACAGAATTAACTGAAGAAGCAAGTAAAATTTAAGACATGTAATGAGATTAAAAAGACTATCCAGCTCCCATTATCTGTGAAAAGTTTGACTATGATAGTCTTCTTAAAAAAAAGTTAGAAAAGCTCATAGTATTATTTTCAAAACTCTGGAGGAATATAACTGGCACCTGGTCTCACTATTTGAAATCTTTTTGGTTTTTATACTTAGTTCATTTAAATTGTGCAGGAGCTGGCCAAATAGCTCAGCAGATTAAAGCATCTGCAAGCAGGCACAGGGGGTAGGGGTTGATCCCTGGGCATATGGTGCTGGACCCACCCCCAGGGCATGCTGAGATGTAATTGAGATTGGGTGTAGTAGAACAAGTCTGTAATCCCAGCACTTGGGAGGCTGTAAGCAGGTGGATGACTACAAATGCGATCTAGTAGTGAGACACTGAACACCTTGTAGATCCTTCCTTAAAATACACACACACACACACACACACACACACACACACACACACACACACACACAATTAAATTGTGCAAAATATTCAAGAGCAATTTTGTATTTAATTAGGGAGAGAAAAAGCCTACAATTCAACAATTAATATACTGCTTGAGTATCATGGGAATATTTTTGTTTAATAAACTTTCTACCAAAATATAGTTTTATCCTAATGAGAAAATATTTCTCCCTTAGAATTATTATCCTTTTAAGAAATTGCATACTATGAAAAATCCCTTTGCAATTTTAGTGAATCAACAATTGAATAATCACAAAAGTAAAAAACCATAACAGTACTTAATGGCAAATGGGCATGTTTACTTTTTAAAAAGAATTTAAAAATCTTTTATTCATTTGGTACAGGTTTTTGCTACCCAGCTTGAACTCCTGTGTATCAGCCTCTCTAATGCTGGGATTGCAGGCACAATCCTGTGCACGCCACTATGCCTGGTTTCAGTGGGTGGCATGACTTGCCCAGGATGGCATGTTGTAGCAGAGTTTGAACTCGAGGCTTTGTGATAGACACGGGCTTAGATTGTCAAGTTATCTCCCCAGCCCTGGTACATGTATTGATCTCATTGTAGCCTACATCAAACATTGTGGGGGAAATAGAAGTGTAAGGAATTAGGATCTGTCAAAGTGGGTAAGAAAAGTATGGTAATGGAACTAAAACTAGAAATTAGTGATGGCTAAATTGTGTGTACCATGAATTTGGTAGAAAACTGAGAAGGTAGAAACTGCTTTATACCAATTCATTGGGATAAAATAATTGGAAAAGAGTTAGGAAAGATATGACTATATCTCACAATTAACAGTAGAAATACATTCATAACTGATAAATCTTAATGACTCATATAATCTATCCATTACATGAAAATGCTAAAATATCTTAGATATAAAATGAATATAGTTTTTATTAATATTTTATTATGGATAATTTTAATTCTACTAAAAAGGGATATGTTGAATGTTACTTTGCTGTTCACTTTTTAAACAAAAAGTATTTTTTCCCAGTTCTCAAATATGTTGAAGTTAAGGTGATAAGAAAAAAGATTGTTTAAAATAATCTGAGATTACCCTAGTATATTTTTGATCTTAAATTGCAGTGTTATGAATTTAGCAGCTTCAAGTTACAGATTTTGTGGTTGCTTTATTTTTCTCATTTCTATAGCCTCAGAGCATGAAAGAGTTCCTGGCACAACATAAGCATGCAATAAATATTTGAATGAATCAAGCCAGAAGTGAATATTAGAAACAAAATTTATAAAATATTTATGAAATGCTACAGTGGTGCAGAATGGCAATGGAGACAGAGAAGCAGTTCCTTTTCTTCAGCAAAAGCATTGTTCTTAATTGTATTACTTGCTGGCTGGCCAAATAATTCAGTGGACTGAAGCCCCTGCTTAGGCAGAACACAGCAGTGGGGCTTGGGTCCTGGGCGTGCCATGCCTGCCCCACCCTCGGGGCATGTCAAGGCTATTACTGAGACTGGGCATGGTGGCATGTGCCTGTAATCTCAGTACATGGGGTGGCTGAGAATAGATGAATCACCATAAGTTTGACGTACATAGTGTGACCCTGTAGACCTAAATACATAAAAGAAAAATAATTGTATTATTTACTGTCCATTGTTGAAACAAAATAGATAGGATCACTGCTTAAGAAAGAGAGAGATTTTGGCTCATGGTTTCTGAGAACTCAGTCCATGCGGGCTGGCCCCCTGGCATTAATGGCACAGCAGAAGGGAAAGGTGGAGGGAAGTTGCTCAGCCAGTGTCAGGCAGAAAGATGAAAGACGTGGAGGATCTGGGGACAAGAATACTCCATCACTCCAGCTTGTACCCCATGACTCCACTCTTCAAAGCAACTTCCATCCCCTAACAGTCCTGACTCATTAAGCTATGAGCTCTTCAGTGGATCCGTTACAGTGCAGTGCTACTATGATCCATTCGCTTTCCAGAAGCCTCACCTTGGAACACGTGAGAATTTTAGAGGACCTTGTAGATCCATTCCATAGTGCCAGTAATCTAAGATGCCTAGACAAATGACATATCTCAGTGTTGCCTAGAAAAGAGATTATTAATTTCCTTACAAATAATTAATAACATTATGCACTGCATGCCCCTCATCTACCTTCCCGTGAGCACGGACTATGCAGTTACCTTTTTATGCTCCTGATTTATAAAGGGATGGACACCATGTGTTTGCAACTCTTACTCCCTAGAGAAAAAAAAAGGGGAGGCTGGAACACGAACTTAAAGGGTCTGTGCTATTCATACCATTGCATGATTAGATCTTTCAAAAATACATTTCTTTGCACTAAGACTCATATATATATATTTTTAACATACATGTATTCTTCCCTTAGTGGAAGGAAAACAATAAACGTTAGTATAAAGGAAAATATTTCACACAGTTCATTTGTCCTATAAAGAAAAGCCATAAGGTAAGTTTAACAAGTTGAGATGAATGTGATTTTTCATCGTTATTCATACTAGCTAGGGATTTCAAAAATTGCTTGTTCATTTAATGTGATAAAAGTCCAAAGTTATATGATATTGCCTGAAATTTATCTGATTAAGAGACATGAAGCTTTCAGTAGATGTGGTGTTCTTCCTGGAAATCAATGGTGATGCTTGCCATAAACTCCAGAATGTCTCCATGTCAAAAATTTGTTTTATGAAAGTATGCAAAACTAACATTTAAAATATTACTGCTAGTTTGGTGCAGTATGAGCTGTGTCTTATGCCATGAACAGTCTACTAAAATGCCTATATATGGAAAATTTGATCTATCAATCTCTACTTTAAAATACATTGATTCAACTAGCCCCCTCCATTAAATTGCAGAAATAATGGTTGCTCTTATTAAGACCTTGATACTTTCAAAAGCTTCAGCTTCTCTCTTTACTTTTCCTCTAAAGTTTTCTGTTTTTTTTTTCTCCTCTTCTTAAATGAAGCATTATGTGATCCAAGCAAGGAAGTACCCATGAACTTCATCTGCAGATATTAACCAGCTGGAATAGCTTTCTGACCATTGTGGAAACACAGAGATAATGAAGATGTCACTTAAAATGTACATGCATTTGAGATTTGTGAGAAGTAATATACAGCAATAATATCTTTGATCATGGAAAGAACTCAGCTATCCAGGAACTGTGTCCAGGGTGGTTATCATCAGCCCATTTTCTATTCCCTGTGCACAAATCATTTCATGCATTTTACAACCCAAGCCCCGATGTTGGGCTTCAAAAGCAATTTCAGCTGCAAAATAAGGTGCTTTTCTTCAATTTTCAAGCCATTTGTATGAGGTTAGTGTTGTTTACCCACCTGGTACACTGATATTTACATACCCCCTTTAAAGAAAATTGGTAGGTATGATTTATGGAGTACTGTAAGAGCACAATTTTCCATGTAGTGCACCTAATCTGAAAGGGCTCTTGCAAAGGTCACTCTGGCCATACAAATACCAAGTCTTCTCTTTAGAATAAGTTAGGATATTCATTTTTCTTGGAAAATGTCAGCAGCACCCTACTCCAGGGGTTAGTTTATGCAGATAAATTCGTAAGCCTTTAATCTTAGAGCAAAAATACTATACACAAATGTAAAAGCACTCCATCTATCACTGTTAAGACCTGTAATTTGTTTTTATTTAAATATCAAGTCAGAGTGGGGTGGGCAACAGGACCATTAACATGGTATCTCACATAGGAGCCAAGATCAAGGTGCATAAACACCTTTAGACTCTACCCAGGTGGCTATCATGTGGGGTGGCTGGAACACGGGGCCGCTCATACTGACTGCTTCTGCACTTGTTCCTTTTGCAGCTAGAGGCTGCCCACCCATATTGCATTGGAAACAGCACAGGAAGCTTCCTCTCTGAGCCAGCATTATCCCTGCCCATCAAAGAATACTAGTCAAACTTCAAGTGTACAAAACATTACTACTTGTTATTAATTTAAAAGGCTTTCATCAACCCAAAGAGAGAAAAACCAATAGAGAATGTTCTTAATGAATGTACTTGATTTTAAAAAAGCACATTAAAAGAAATGATCTTACTAATTCCGTAATGATATCATCTCAAATTATTTTTAATATTTTTGCAATTGGCAAAAGAAAAATATTTCTATTTTTAATTTAAAAAAATAATGTATTTCATTATTTGGTACAGGGTCTTACTATGCAGCTCAGACTCATAGTGATCCTCCTGTGCCAGCCTTCCCAGAGCTGAGATTATAAGAGTGCACCACCACTCCCCATTTTGATGGTGGGTACCCTGTACCTGGGTTCTGGGGTCTGCATGGTGTGAGGAACAGAGGATTAGACCTGGGTCATTGCGCTTGCCAGGCAGATACTTAGACTACTGAGCTATCTCCCAAGCCTGAGGAAAAAAATTCTGGAACAAAAATATTATCCCATTACCTAATTTTCAGATAAAAAATATACAAGTACAAAAGTAAGGAGAAGTGAATAAATAAGAGATAAAACACAACTGTGAAGTAGTTGCTTGCACTTCTACAAAGTAAAATAGAAGGTAATTCAGAAAGAGATACTCCCTGTTTACTCTGATCTGATGAAATTTTGCAAGTGAGAACTTGGAGTTTTGGAGAGGAGAACAGGCAGCAGAGAGTGTGCTCTCTTGAATTTGGCCCAGCATGAGACATTGGTTTTGCCATTTCAATACTGTCAGAGTAAAAGGAAAATACGGCCACTCGAACAATGCATTCCCTCGTGAAAATGTGGCTACTAACACTGAGATGAAATGCAATGTGATGATAGCAGCCAGTAGAGTTTTATGCTTCTCTGAAAGAGGCAATATGGTCACGCACCAGCTGCGCTGAACTCTGGCATCATCCTAACTACACGTGTTCTTTTGATCTTGAGAATTCAAGTGGGATGGGTGATTCATTCAATACATGCAGTATTACTCAGTTAAGCTGAGCCCAATAATGTCCACATATTTTAAACAATATTAAAAGAAGACCACAATGGATTCAGTCATGTAAGAAAAACATAATATGTTAATAGAATGTCAGAAATCTAGGGATAAAATTAACCACAGTATCTTCAGTCCATCACTTCAAACATTTCAGGAAAGATCATCCTTGAGTCTATAGTATGCACCACACTTCTGAACTCCTACCTCTGATCTCAAACTGCTTGCCACAAGTACTTGCTTTGATGGCTAGCAAGCAACTCAAATTAATAAACAAATACTTCAATGTTCTACTTTTAGGCTTCCTCATGTGACCACCTTCCACATCTCAGTTATGATGACCACATCCTTTCTGTTGTTCAGGCCAACATGCTTGGAGTTTTCTCTTATTCCTTTCTTACTTTTGTACAGCACGATCCCCTAGGTCACTCAGTCCCTTGGTGTGATTGCCCGCCTGATGCCTTCAATCACTACTACCATCTGGGTGTACACCCCAACATGATTCCCTTTTGCGCTAGGGGTTCCTTCCCTTAACTTCTGCAATTTCTTCTTATCACAGCTGCAGGATAGAACATTTTACATTATATTCCAGATTATTCCAGTTCCTGGGTTAAAATGTTTCAATGGCTTCCTCAAGAATTTTCTATTGGTCTCCAAGTCTCTAAATACTCTTTCTGTTTTGTTCTCCTTCCGACCACACGCAGCTCGCCTTTCACCCTTCGTCCCCTTGCTCACCCTGCCTATCACCGCATCTCTGGGCAGTTCTGAGGAAGTGAGTCAGGGCTTGCACTATCTGTTCCTTTTGTACACAGTCTCTTCTCTAGGCAAAAATATGGATAGGTTCCTCATCTCTTTGGTCTCTACCCTGCGTTCCTCCTACTTCCTGTCTCACGCCCCACCCTCCATGCCATGTTGCTGTCACCACTGGTTGTCTCTACCAATTTTGTTCCCACAGCATTTTCACCATCTGACATAGTATATGTTTTACTTACTGTACTGCTTACTTCCTGGCTCCCCCAAGTAACAGAAATCCCCGAGAGCTGAGATTTCTGCCTGTTCTGTTTGCTGCTCTGTCCTCTGTGCCTAGAAAAATGAATTACCATAGGGTGTATCTTCAAATATAAACATTTGGCAATTGAACTGACAAATGCCATGAACTACTTGTGAGATGGCCAATCATATTATGGTGATATCCTTTTTGTGTTTTAATGTATTTGGTGCAGGGCTTCACTATGCAGCTTGGACTCGTAGTGACCCTTCCATTTTCAGCCTCCCCAGAGCTGGGTTTACAGGCATATGTCACCACACCTGGCTCAGCGTGCCCTGCAGCATGGCTGGTGTGGCATGTGGGCTATCTTGCCAGCCCCGCAGTGCATTCTCTAATTTAGAGGTTTTACCTCAGGGTGTGTAAGTTTCAAGCTATGCATCAATACTTCTTTAAAGAATCTGATGAAATAGGAGGAAAATTAGAGAACAAAAGTAGTCTCACATCAGGTCAGGCTAAGTTTGGTTATAGTCGTGATGGATTGAGCTAAAATGCTAATGCTGTTTGCCAGCAGGAGGTGAGGCCATGTAGGAAGATGCAGGCACTTGGTCGGTGATCTATGCATCTAACTGGGCTGAAAGACTCTTAGCTTTTGTATCTGTGTAGTGATGTGCGATAGTGTTCTCTCACAGATTTATAGCACAGGTGATATGAGACCATGTTAGATTCTATGCTTCTCATGGTAGATCACATGACACCTTAATTATCATATATGACTTAAGAGGCAGCACATATTTTGTACAGAATCCACATATCCTTAATAGTTGACAGGTGTATATGAACAAACCAGGCACATGGGTGTTAGGTGAAGTCTTGATTTTTTGTCCTTGCCAATATAAAGCAGTCTAGCTTGTTGAGTTGTCCAACTGTGAGATCTCAGCACTTTGTGCCATGTCACCTTGAATATGGTTGCTTTCTGCAGCCCACTGATCAAACACCTATTATGAAAGAGAAATGACCAGTGTAAAGCCAAGGAAGCCCTTTCTGCACTAGCTCATGAAAGTTCTGAGACTCAACACTTATTGGCTTAAGGCCTGTCAAATGGTTCAAAAGATTAAGCACCTGAAAGCAGGCACAGGGGCAGGGGGTTCGATCCCCGGACAGGCTATATAGCAGCCTGCCCCTGGAGCACACTGAGACAGTGATTGAGAGTGGGCATGGTGACACGTGCCTGTAATCCCAGCTCTTGGGAGACTGTGAACAAGAGAATCACTATGAATCTGATGTAGTAGTGAGATGCTGAATACCCTGTAGACCCTTCCCTAAAATAAAGGGGAAAAAAATATTGGTCTAGTGACTTTTTACATGTCTATAAGCCTCTCTGGGTCTCACTTTTCTTATCTATGAAAAAAGGATGATGATTATCCCTGTTTCACAGGTCCATGGTGAAGTAGGAGTAATGAGCTCGATCTGAGCTGCTGTGGCTACTGTAAGGGGGATGAAGGCAAAGTGGCACTTTGGCGGGCACAGGGCAAATTGGAGCCCTTCTCTCCACTTCCAAGGACCCCCTAAGAACTTAGCGTTTGTTGTAGTTAAATAATAATGTACAGAATAAAAATAATCAAACCAACTTTAGAGGAGAGAGCAAGACTAGTCATGGCCTTACTCAGTGCCAATGCAGTTGTTGCTGCTACATGTACTGAAGCATTCACATTAACATTTTTTTTTTTTTTTTTTTTTTTTTTTTT
>PVKA01042912.1:0-17097 GCA_004027165.1 Ctenomys sociabilis | reverse complement strand
AAACTTATCATTCTTAATAGCTGAGTAATACTCCATTATATAGAAATACCACATCTTTTTCAACCATTCCTCATGTGATGGACATCTTGGTTGTTTCCAAGATTTTGCTATCACACATTGTGCTGCTATAAACATAGGTACACATATATCTCTATGATACAATGTATCCAGATCCTTTGGGAAAATTCCCAGTAGGGGGGTAGCCAGCTTGAATGGGATTTCTAGTCCTACTCTTTTGAGGAGAATGGGTTCTTTTTTTTTTTTTTTTGGCAGAAACGGGGATTGAACTCAGGACCTTGTGCTTGCCAGGGAAGCCCTTATTCCACTGAGCCATCTCCACAGCCCCTAGAGACTTACTTTTTAAAATCCAGAGAGGCAGACTACTGCTCTTTCACATAACAGTTGAAATCTTTCTTGGGAAACATGTTTTTGTATTTTAGTAACATTTGTTTTTCAGTGAGCAGCAGTACCCTTTCCATCCCTTCCTGGAAGACGGGCAGGGCACTGGCACACTGGTGGCCTCAGGGGCAGTGCTGTATGGAATACTCCTTGGAGGCCCAGCTGCCTACTGAACAACATCTGGCTCCATGGCCTGCTATGTTACCTAGGTGCTCCGTGGTGCAGCAGAGGGATAGAGTATGAGCACCCTTATGACTATAGCCTCCCATCTGGCAGCCTGGCTGAGCCTGGCACCACCTAGAACTTCAGTCGGAAGCCAGCTGGTGTGTTCATGTCAGTGTATTTTGTTTTCTGTATTTTAGGGACGGGTCTACAGCCTGTTTAGGGTCTCACTACTTGATCAGACTCATGTTGATTCTCCTGCTTACAGCCTCCCAAGTGCTGGATTACAGGCACACGCCACCACACCCAGTCTCAATTGACATCTTAGTGTGCCCCCTGGGTGGTGCCGGCATGGCAGGCCTGGGATTCGACCCTCAGCCCCTGCACCTGCTTGCAGGTGCTTTAATCCACCAATCTATTTGGCTGGCCCTGTGTCAGTGGCATGTTCTTGTGGTGAGTGAGAAATGCCTGGGGAGAAAGCAAGAGCTAGCAAGAAGACAAAGACTGGGTGGGTTGGAGAGAGGCAGAACGTGCTACGCAGGGGCACCAGGTGAAGGAGTCAGGTAGAAGAGGCGAGTCCTGAAAGGTCAGTGTCCTGCCCATAGGAAACTGGAAGCCAGAACCAGAGGCCAGAAGAGCCCCCAAGGCCCTGAGACTCAGGAGGCAAAAACTAGAAAGGCATTTCCCCCTAGTGAAGACTGGTGATGGGGCCTGGCTGGCAGAGGGAAGTTCCTTGGGGGAAGGAGAGGGACAGATTCCACAGAGGCAGGAAACCAAGTGTCCTGGAAAGAATAGTGCTGAGGTGTGGCTTGGTGGTGGAACACTGGCTGGGGGTACTGAAGTGCTGGCTTGGCCCCAATACTGCCAAGAAAGGAAGTGTGCAGGCTACACCCTTGCCCACCCCAGGAGGTAGGGGAGTGGAGTTTTGAGCCTGCAGCCTCAATGGGCCTCCCTCTCTTGGTTTCTGTGGCCCTCATCAAGAGCACCACGCAGAATATTGTCACACCACTTTTCATGCTGGCTGGTTCATGATTTTGCCTCCTTTTCCCAGAGTCAGCAGAAATGTTTCCTTGCACCATTTGGGAAGGGAAAGCCCAAGCAAGTGTCAGTGGGCTGCTAAGCAGTGCTGCTGAGGGTCACTCGCTCTGGAGCCTCTGCGGGCTCTCATCCTTGCGGGCTGCCGGCATTCTTTGGCTTAGGGCTATGTCACTTGGACCCGTGCCTTCACCTTCACTAGCTTCTCTGTACTTACAGCAACTCTCCCTCTGGCCTTCCTTCTGGGGATGCTTGTGATTGCTTTTGGGGCCCCCTGAGCAATCCTGGACCATCTTCCATATTATGGCTCCCGATCCCATCCACACAGCCCTTTGCTGCCTTGTGAGATGCCACTCACATGTTTGATGGGTCACCATGTGGATATCTTTGGGGAAGGGGGCTCTTGTGACCTAACGCCCCACTGTTTGGGCCTCTCTTGATATTTCTTCAACCTTCCCATGTTGACTCAAATGCTTTCACAGGGATCACTTGTTCTCAGCTGTCAGAATAAGTGGAAAAAACACTGAGAATTCCTTGCCCTAAACCAGCTCTTTGCCATCTCTGGGTATATTAAGGCAGAAGTCCCCTATGGCCCACTTCAGACCTCTCCCAGTGGAATGTCCTCTCCAGCTGGAACCCAGCTTACTGCACCTGTTGTTGAATCCAAGTCCAAATGCCCTGAGGGCCTGAAAACATTCTTTATAGTATTTGGGGAACTTCTTAAGTGTGTGGGGATATGTGGGCAGGGTAAAGGACAGTGACATACAGAGACATTTTTGGATATCCTGGACTTCTGAACACTAATCTGCCTCCTGAACTTTGTGCCCTAGATTCAGGGGTGTCCACAGACCAGCACATTTTGAAGTCATGTGGCTGAAACACTGAGCATGCGCAACAGTGGGCTGCACCAGGGGAAATAAAAGAACAGAATGCATAGGCATAGGCAGGGGACCCCAAGAGAGCTTCGGAAGTGCTTGCAAGGTTAAAGGCAAGAGGGGTTACAAGAGGGCCAAGTGTGGAAAGACTCAAAGCCCAACTCACTTGTACCTGCTCTGTTCCTTACTATTTAGGGAGAACATGCTCAGGATGCTGGAATTGAAAGTGTGAAAAGGAATTTGGCATTTGGACACCTTGTGGCAACATGACCTAGAGGCCACTGAAGCTACTGCTACAGTCTCACATCTGGAAAGCAACATCCTGGCTACTGTGATTCATGTATCTGATCAGAGCCTAGTCAAAAGTTGCAAACAGCTAGAAACAGTGGGAAGTAGCCCAACATCAAGAAGTCTGTTGGGGTTAATTATATGTCAACTTGGCTAGGCTATGGTGCTGAGCCATTTGAATGCCCATCTAGATGTTACTGTGAGGATGCTAACTTCAGATATGATGAACAGTAATGATCATTTGATTGGAGTAGGAGAGATAGCCAACTCTGGACAATGTTGGTCAGCCTCCGTCTGTCAAATGAAGCTCACAGGGGCAAACGCTAAGGTGTCCCAAAGGAGGCCTTCATTT
Source organism: Ctenomys sociabilis (assembly GCA_004027165.1). Classification (NCBI taxonomy): domain Eukaryota; kingdom Metazoa; phylum Chordata; class Mammalia; order Rodentia; family Ctenomyidae; genus Ctenomys; species Ctenomys sociabilis. The sequence continues at coordinate 13,986 of PVKA01042912.1, read as the reverse complement.
TCAAACTATAGGCTAGCACCTCTGCCTGTGTGCCCAAGTCCTTTGATCTGGGTCTGTAAAACCAACTCTTAGCAGAGTCTCTACCTGCTTATCTGCCTGCCTGCCCTACAGAATTCAAACTTGTAAGATTTCAAGCAATCACATAAAAACAGTTCCTTAAAATAAAGAGAAAGAAAATATGAAAACAAGAGATAGAAATGGAGAGTAGGGGTGAGGAAGATTGGGAGAGGTGAGGCAAGAAGAGAAAGAAGAGGAGAAAGAGAAGGAGAAAGAAGGAGAGAGACAGAGCCAGATCGACGAGAAAGAGAAAAAAAAATAAAGAGAAAGAGAAAATGAAAGAAAAAAACAAAAGAGAAAGAGAATCCTATTGGCTCACTGACTCAGGTTCTCTGCAGAGCTAATACATCTGGGGCCCCTTCAGTAATCCAGAGTAAATCACTCATTTCATTGTTCCTAATCCAATCTTCACAGTCTTTTGTGGCCATATGTGGTGATATTCACAGGTTCAATGGATGGCCATATGGATATATTCTGGGGAATTTTTCTGACTTACCATACCACCATTCATGTCTTTCTTGGTATTGGTAATACAATGCTTTGTGATCTTGGAGGCCTACTGAGTTCTGCAACGGGAATTGATATACTGGATATGATCTCCAGCCCACCCCATAGGGAAAAGAGATGACATGGCTGCCAAAGAAATGTGTACCTCAGGCCTCCATGCTCCCATCCCTCTAAGCCCGTCATCTGGTCCCTACCTTGTGAAAATGCATCTTCCAAGTCCCTTCCACCCCTTTTCCCATGCACTCCCCTCCACAGCTGGCTCCAAAGCATTCCCAGGGAAAAGCAGGTCCCACCCTGGGGAGCTCACTCTCCTCAGGGCTCATTGCCAATTGCTGAAGTCCAAGAGGACAGAAAGGGCCCCTGCATTCACTGACTGCTTTATTCAGTTCTCACATTGCACCTATAAAGAATAGCCCTTTATGCCCTACTTTTCAGACGAGGGCTGTGGGCTCAGACAGTGTATGTGGCTTGACTGAAGTTGTTCTACTACATAGGATCGTCTGAGGGCCAGGGGCCAATCTGTGTGGTGCTAGAACTTGTGTACTTACCATCACAGCTGTCACTCTAGACTGGAATCAAGAATAAGACATGTGCTCTGCCTCCTGTGGGTACTCCGGGGCTCAGGTCCAGACCCAAGGGGTAGAGCTGATCAGCAGTGGTGATCTCTGTGAAGCTGAAGTACATGGCTTCTAGGAGCATTATGCTCTGAGAACAGAAATTCCTTCAATGGGAGGACTCTGAAAAAAGATGTGTCAGGCCACCACAACCCATACGACCAAGTAGTGGAGTTTAAATAGAACCACACATCCAAGAATGAGAGGGATTTTCTTCCAGTGACAGTATTGCCTTTGATGTTTGATTTCAGTAGAGATTGCAAGGGCTCCATGGAGAAGAGAACGTGTTCTTTGTTGGGGAGAGAAAGGCTCCAATTCAGGTCTAGCAAGGATGGCTACTTCACTGGAGTGACATGCAAAAGACTCAGGGAAGCCTCTCCCCATGAATCCAGCCTTCTCACCAGAAGAAAGTGTCAGGCTTGGCCCAACAAGGGAAGAGGTTCCTCCTGGGTAGCTGGTGCCACTGCAGGCTGGAGAGAGAAGGGAGCACAGCTCCCCACTGGCATCTGACTTGTTCTCTCCGGGCCAGGCTGGTGAGCAAAGCTGGAGACTGGAGGTTGTCTTCTGATGGCCTTTCAGCTCAGAATCAGAAGCGACAGCAGAGCAGATGGGAGAGCAAAAGTGAGCAGAGAACAGCACAACCATCTGGGTCCTGGAGCAATGCCCTAAGGATTCACTGCCCTAAGAGATTCAAGATGGGAGCCCCATTTGTACACTTGTGCATTTATCCTTCCCCATGTGCCAGCTTATGCCTCCTTCTAAGCCCATGTAAAGCCTGGTTCTGGGCTAGGCCCCTTCTCCAAAGCAGAAATCTGCTTTATGGTACCTAGTCCTGACCTGGACCTCTGCACTCCAGCCACGGCCAACAGCTCTACATGGAAACTGCTCCCTACCTTGTTCCTAGACAAGCTCTTGCACAGCAAGGGGAAGAATGGCTCCCAAATGCTATCAGGCTTTAAACCCCAGCAGCTGCCAACATTACCTTAAGCATCCAAAGGTGTGATGAATTTGGAGTTCTTGAGATAGCGAGATTATTGTACATTGCTCTCAAATATCACACATGTCCTTAGAAGAGGAAAAAAAGTCAGAGCCACAAGAGAACAAAATAGTGTGTCCAGGAAGGCTGCCTGGAGAGATGTGGCCATACACAGGCTCTTTGTCAATGCAAAGTTCCATGGATCAAATGACTTTAAAATGGTAGAAATGTATTTGTCACAGTTTTGGGGCTGAAGTCTGAGGTCAAGATACATACAAGGGTGAGCTCTGATAAAGGCCCTCTTCCAGGTTGCAGATGAGTGACGTTTTATACCCTAATGTCTCAGAAACAGGAGAAAACATGCTCCTGTTCTTCTATAGGATGCTAATTTCATTTGTCAGGGGCCCTTCCCCCATGACCTAATCACCTTCCTATAAGGGTGAGGATTTCAGTGTAGGAAATGTGTGAGACACAAGTATTCATCACCAAGGAATGCCAGCAACCATCAGAACCTAGAAAAGCCTCTGCAGGGAGCATGGCCTGTTCACACTCTGATCTCAGACAAGTGGTGCTGACTGTGGATTTCTGGCCTCCAGCATTGCGAGAAAAGCAATTTCCTTATTGAGGCCACCGAGTGGGTGGCAATTTCTCACAAGGTATATACACCCTGGCAGGCTGGTTGTGAGGCTTTAAGAAGATCCTGTGTTTATATGCAGGATCTGGGATGGCATGTGCTCTTTGAGTGGTAACATGCCAGGCAAAAGATTATATATCAACCTTTGTAGGGGTGATGATCAAACTGAAGCCACTGGGACCCTGGGCAGCTCCACTCCCCCAGGCTTCCCATCACACAAGTTCTCAAAGCCATAATCAGTAAGTCAGTGTAGCCTGGTCCTCAGAGAGCAGCCCCAGACACAGGGTGAGTGAAGGTCACCCTGCCTCACCAACTTGGCCAGCCCTCCAAGCATGGTGTGGCCCTGGCCTTGTTTCTAGAGCCCTGTCCTTGTTACATGGGCCTCAAGACAGATTAGAAGACAGAAATGCTTGACTTGCTTCAGTCAGCAAGAAAACTCCTGCTGTCTGCCCTACTCAAGACAGGCCTCAGTGACCACTCCATAAGGCTAGTGCCTTCTCTCAGTTCTGCAATGCCTATCATAGCAAAGCTGCCTGGGAGCTATAGTAAGTCCTCATAAGCCTATAGCCACCCTGTGATGCTACAAAATAGTTCCTCTCCAATCTGACCATTAGAGAACCACTCCATGTGTGTGTGTGTGGGGGTAACAGATTTCTGGGGTCATGGATGGTACCTAGGGCCTCATTTTGGTGAAGCCAGATGAATTGCCTCCCTCAGATCTCCTGAGAAGCTCTCTGCTCATACTAAGCAGCAATTTGTTATGAATCTTACCATCAGCAATCTATCTAGTTAGCAACACATCTATAAACTCAGCTGGCTCTAAAAAGATATGACATGAGATATGTCTGCTCAGCTACTGTCTAAGGCTTTGTAATTGAAGCTTTGTAATTAGCATGAAGTAACCAGCATGGTTCCACTCAAAGGACATCAAGTGGGACAAGGGATGCACAGTTGCTAAAGGTCCATCTACAAGAAACACATCCTAAGCAATGGAGAAAATGCAGTAAGAGATCCTAGCCATAGCCCACAGACCTCACTATACCTGCCTGCAACTTCTGGCTAGTGCCAAGCCTTGCTACATCCATTCCTCATCTCTCTGACAGTAAGAGAGTGGGGCACAGGTGTCAACAAGCCCTAAGGTCATATGAACTGATTCTAGTGTCCCCTCATCTTTGCCTTTTATTCACATTGCACCCTTGGCTTTCTGCACATAAGCAAGATTAGGGACTCTACTGGGTTCAGGACTCCATTGATCCCATCCCCACTTGAGCCAGGATATGTGGGAAATAGAAAGAAAGTTCTGCCCCACTTTTTGCCAGATACTCAGCTAGATTCTAGTGAATCAAAGCTGAAATCTTGAAGGACTTTTCAAGCCTGTGGGAGCTGCAGAACTTTTAGCAAGTCATCTTACTTTTCTGGGCTTCTATAACTGGGGATAACAATATGGAAGAAGTTGATCTTTAAGGAGATAAGGAATAAGAACACAAAGAGGAAGTATTACAGGTTCACCCTGCATGTTTCCTAGCATGCCCACCAGTCTACCCACTAATGCCCACAGGGCAAGACCGGAGCCTGGACATACTGACACTTGTCTGGTGGTTGGAGATGCCTGCCCTTCACTGCCTTTCAAGCTTATGACATAGGAAGGCTGTGGACTGAGTAAACCTAAAGAGCAGATGCAGTGGTCCTGAAGGGAAATGTGAGTGAGGCCTATTCCCTGCCCTGAGAGGTCACTGGCAAACAGAATCATTACCCATTATGACACCATTATGCCATGCTGGGAAAAACCCACCTTGATTTGGAATCCTATGCGTGCTGCCCATCCAGGCCCATTCTTGTTATTTGTTTGCTTGTTACAGGGTCTCACTATGCAGCTCAAACTCGTGGTGATCCTCCTGTTTTCAGCCTCCCCAGGGCTGGGATTACAGGCCTGCACCATCACTCCTTATCTCTGTGGGCGACTCACCATGCCTGGGTGCGGGGCCAGCATGGCATGTGGTGCCAAGGATAGGCACATTTTGTGGACACCAAGCCCACTACTATGAGCACTTCTCCAGGTGACTAATCTCCAGGTGACTATTATCTCAGTGATAATGCACTGATCCTCTCTCAAGCTGTCCTTATTGGGTATCAAGAAAACACAAGGTACATGGAGATGCATTTCTTGTCCTGGAACAAACTCTGTGCCAGGAGTCAGTAGCTCTCAGTTCTAGCCCAGGCTGAAGCACTCAGTACCGTGTGGCCTCCCTGGGCCTCAGTTACTTCACTGCAAAATGGAGAGAGCATTAGTACCTTCCTTGAAAGGCAGCTATTTGTATTAAAAGAGATGTGATCCAGTTGGAGGAGACATCTTTTCCCTTCTTTTTCTCACAATAAGTCCAGCTAAATGTTTAGGCTTGATATCTAAAGGACACATAAGGAGACCCTGAGAAGTCAAGAGAAGAAACAACCAACTTTGGAAGGATGGAACAACGCTGTAGAGAGGTCCCCTGGTTTTCTTCATGCCTTACCTGCTTCAGAGTGTATGCTAGAGAAGCCAGTGACATTTGTTCTCACAAATATCAGTGGGAGAACACAAAACAAGCCCAAGAAAAGCTTGATCTCTCTAGCCAATGGACCCGGAAAGGAAGAAGTAGCAAGGCAGAAAAAGATGTAGAATATAATTTCCTTACTCCAGCAAATGGGAGGAAAAAAAAGGTAGCTCTTATTCCCTCCAATCAGCCCAGGCTGAGTGGGAAGCCTAGACTTGCACCCCCTCCGGGATGTAATAAGGTACTCCAACCTCCTCTGCAGGGGCTAGCAGAGAAAGTCAAGCAGGGACCTGGGACTTCAATTCACACTCGGCTCCAGGGAGACCTCTCTCTTCTCAGTGCCATGATGCTGTGTGACATGCTGGGGATCTCCCTCCCACTCCAGCCAGTGAGACACCACTGGCAGCATGCAAAGCGCCCAGATGCCCACCTCCACCCAGCAGTTCCAGGGCTCCCCTCTCACCCCAAGAAGCCTCAGAATCATTTGTCACAGCAAGAATTTGAATGAGAAAAGACAATCAGCAGACACTACCACGGAGGAAACGGGGGGGGGGGGGGTTAAGCTTATCTAACAAGAATCTTAAAGCAGCTGTCACAAAAATGCCTTGGCAATTATAAACATGCTTGAAACAGAGGAAACGGTAGGTGATCAAGGAACAAAACAGGAATATGTCAAAATGGAAAATTTAAATCTTAAACATAAAACAAGTGAAACATTTTTCTGGAAGGACTCAATCATGTATTAAAGATGACAAAGGAACAATTCATAAACCTGATAGCAGAACAATAGAATTTCTCCAATGTGAAATGTAGACAATTTATAGGAAACAGTAGACAGAGTCTCAGGAACCCATGAGAATGCAATGAAAGATTCGGGGAGAGAGGAAGAAAAGAGTACAGGTCTGAGAAAGTACTTGAGGAAAAAATGATTGACGTTTTTCCAGACATATTAAAAGACAGACACCTATAGTCTCAAATTGAATTAATCCCAAACAGAACAAATTCAAATAATCCATGCTGAAACAAACATAAACTAAGGACTAAACAAAAGGAAGGAAAAAATAAGTCTAGAATAAATGATGGAGAATGACTTCTTTGTTCATCATTTGTTTTTGTCCGAATTGCCCTTAAATGAACATACTTAGGGCGAGTGTGACAGTACAACCTCTAATTTCAGGATTTAGGAGGCTCAAGCAGGAGTTACTTCAAGGCCAGCCTTGGCTACAGAGCAAGACCCTCACAAAACAAGAAAATCAAAAACTATACTTGGGATAAATTTTTTTTTCAGTGATTGTGTAGAACAGAACAGTTAAAGATTAAATTAGACAAAAGCAAATATCCTCTGGAAAATATATGGGAATTAAGTCATTACACTTGCAGAATTCAGGAGAACTTCATGGAGTTGGCATTGGGTTTGTCACCCAGAAAGATGTATAGGGAAAGACATTCTGAACTATAGAAATAGTGTGACAGAAGATGAGAAAAGGAAGGACACATTCACCGAGGATGGAACTGGCCAATGGAGCCACCCCAAGGAGCTTGTAAAAGAAGCAGATGAGGCACCACACTTACCAGGAGAGTGCCCAAGGCAGACTCTGCAGTAAAAGCTAAAGCACATGTATCTTGTGTAGACTGGGCAGCCTTGGTGATGCAGGAGAAATCTGGCTTCCAACCTGCTAGAAATCAGATGTCCCAGATTCCCGTCCCATGAAATCAAATGATGAACTCCAAAGGACAAGGGAGGGTAAGACTAGGAAAGGTTTATTTTTTATTTATTTATTTATTTTTTATTGAAGAACAAATAGCAACGAGACAGTTTCAAGACAAATTAACAGGACAGATTTGATAATTAATACATTGCAAACTGTTTTTGTAATGTTTTGGTATCGTACAAGGTGCATACATGATATACTTACAGACACTGTTATAGCAGATGTCTCTAATCAGTGAATTAACAGAGTGTAGCTGTTTACTTATTTTCTTTTTATACCTGAATTACATCAAAGATTCAATAATTAATACTTTCTACCTTGTTATCTTCCTAGTGGTTGTCCATAGTACTAGAAGCCAGCATATTATCTTGTCCAAGCACTATTAGTGCAAATCTTGCTTCTCGTAGAATTATGCAGAAGCACGGCATGTTTATCCTACCTATACTGTTTATACACACACACATCATGGTTCTTCCTTTGTATCCCCCTTGAAAGGTTTATTAAGAGATAGCTGCAGAGAGGGAGGAGGGCCCCTGCAAGTGGGTAGTCACAAAAGCTCTTTGTCAGGGGTAACATATAGCAAAGATACAACGTGGGTACAATGTAGTTCAAACTACTATTAACCTATAGGATTGCAGGCACAGCTACTTAGCTAATATTGATCCAGTAGAGAAGCAGGTTACATAACAAGGGTACATGGAAAGAACAAAGGTATTTTGAGCAACAGATGGGTTCAGATACTCTGGTCACCTACCTGTGCAACTAATGCCTAGCTGGACTTCACCCTTCAGATGTGCATTCACCCACAATTCTGATGTCTTTAGTCTTTCTGCTGACTTCTTTGAGAACCCAGTACCTCTATGATGGTATATTCATTTCTATTTAACTTAGCTGCCTGTAATATTGGAACCACAGAGGTCCTTCTGAGGCCCAGTCTTGACAGATCAGCCTAAGCGATGCCCCTCCTCTATCTGCCTGCATTTCCTTCTTCCTTCCCTCCTCTTTGGAGAGTGGAGCTGCCTCTAGGCTCATAAAGTTGAGCTGCCTCTAGGCTCAACCCCAGTTGTTCTCTCCACCTGCCCACCTCCAAACACATTCTTTCTCTCCTCTTCTCCAACCTGAGGTACCAGAGTGAGACCAAAGATGTGCAAGGGAGTGAGATTATAGAAAAGACTTGCTAGGTGAGCGATTCATCAGGCTGGTAACTAAATAAAAAGAGGTGGGACTTGGACACTAATATCAAAGGGAAGATAGAAAGGTCACTGTCCTTGTAAGAAAATATGATGTCTCTTCTCTAGCAGTTGATTCTGTAAGAGCTTCCTCCAACTGCTGCTACAGTGTGCCCCAAAATAGAAAGTGAACTCCAAAGCAAGTTTCTCAACTTGAATTGTCTTTGCAAGGAATGAAAAATAGTTTCCACACTGGGGAGGCATGAAGAGAAGAGCATAGATGTGGCTGGGACCTGAGATTCTCCATGGCAGGCCCATGGGCATTATGGCTATCCCAGAGTTGCCTGTGTATTGAGGGAAAGAGGTGAGCAGGGATTGTGGGGCAGCCATGCAAATGCACCTCACAGATTCCGAGCAACCCCAGGCATCACTGGCAAGAGCCCTAGCTTTTGCATTCCAAAATTCATCCCCATGTTTGCACAGAGGCCATGCTCCCACTGGATGTCCCTGGTATACGACTGAGGTAGCAGAGAGACTGGGTCTGGGAGACATTGTCTTCCTCTAGTGATTAACTCTCCTTTGATGGCTCACTGATGGCTTCACCAAGCTATCCTTATATTGCACAGTGGTCTCTCTCTCTCTCTCTCTCTCTCTCTCTCTCTCTCTCTCTCTCTCTCTGCTTCACGTGTGCACAGGCTCACACCATGACGGCTCTTCAGACTTCCCCCAACTCCCTCCATATTTTCTCTTGCAGGCATTTCTTCTAAGAAAATTCTTGGATGACAATGTTCTCTTGACTTCTGCTCCTCGAAGGACCATGGTGATCACAAATGTGAACCTCAGATGGTGGCAGTGCCATTGGTTGACCGGGAAGTAGCCCTCTGGATCTCCAGCTGCTCCAGCTGCTCAAAATGGACTTTCAGAGCACCAGGCTGATGACAACTGAGAGCACGTGCCCTGGCTCAGAGTGACCAACAATGCTGAATGTCATTCCCATTCTACACAAGATGTTCACAGTGGGGCTCAGTAAATTTATTTTCCCTCCCTCTTTCTTTCCTCCCACTAACTTTTACATTCTTTTGTCTTCTTCCTTGAGTAAGCTCAGTCCTCCACTAACAGCCCTGAAGGCATAAAGATGAATCCAGGAGCGAGCAAGCCTCCTTTATGATCTTCACCACCTCTCCTGCACTGCCGTAGTCGCCACTCCTACCTCTATCCCCACCATCTTCACCTCTACTTCTGCCATCACCCTCATCTCCATGATCACTGTCTCTTCCATCACCCCCTACAACTCCACCACCTCTTCTCTGCTGCCATCATCACCTCCAGTTCTCCCACCACCATCTTCTCCATCACCACCTCCATTCCAGCTCTTCTACCTCCATTACTGCTTCCACCACTGCCACTTTTACCTCTTTCACCTCTTCCACTTTCACCTTTACCGACACAACTACCAACATCACATCCACTACCATCACCATCACTTTCACTTTCAACACCATCTCCAAGCAGCCTAAAATTTACTCTATCATTCTCTACAGGACCCCAGGAATGTCCGGCACACATCAATGTGGCACACAGCTGGCAATTCAGTGGTGCAGTGGAGCCTTGGCGTCTAGTGTGTCATTTGGGTTCAGGGACAGGTTCTAGCCCTTAGGAGCTGTGCTACCTAAATGAGATTTTGCTGCCTGCTAGGTATCAGTTTCCAAATGGTTACCTGGAAATGGCAGTAGGATTGTTGTACAACTATATGAGATCGTCCATAATCAAGTGGCAAACAGGCTGCCACGGTTACTACTAGAATTAGCAATTCAGGTCAAAAAACTCACTTTGGAGGTTCGTGAGAGTTGAAGATACCATTCACTCACTCATTCATTCATTCGTTCATTCATTCCACACCAACTTGGTACCAGGCACCAGACTCAATGCTTGACATTGGACAGTGAAGATAAAAGACCCTAGACCAAATGGATTGAAAGTCTAGGAAGGAAAATAGCAAATGTTCACATGAACAGAAGAAGCAGGAGCTCTTCCAAGAAAGAGCTGGCCCATATAGGGTCAGGGAAGGCTTCCCTGGGAACCCCACTTTGAAGCTTACACCTGCCAGTCACTGGGGAGGGGAAAATGAACACATCTGTGGGATCCTGCCATTCTGACTTCCTTCCGCAAAGTACTCACCTGTCCCTCTTCCATCCCTAGTGGTTTTCAAAGCATTTTTCATTAGCTGCTGTGATCCTTACAGTATGGGATGAGAAGGTTCTTGCTTGTGAGTTGAGGCTTCTGAGGCTCAGAGAAGGCTGGTTAGTAGCCTCCAGTCACACTGCTAATAAATGGCAAAGCAGAGCCTGCTATCAGCCCTGTAATACCTGTCATGAACCGACACAGCTCTGAATGCTCCTGGGGAAAAATGGTAAGAGGCTAAAGAAATAATAACAAGAGTCAAAAGCTGAGGTCAGGTGAAGTCCTCTCTCTGGATGGGAAGAAAGGAATTTGCCGAGGACTATGGAGACTTCTCTGCCTAGCAACCTGTTTGTCAGCCGCAACGGCTTGTTTATATGGCTCTAAGAGCTGTCCGTGTTCTTGGGGGCCAGCTTTGTCTTAGCCTCGCACATGTGATTGATTTTCAGCTTCAGACACTCCCTACAAATGCCAGCCTGGTATCCTCTCCACACAGAGAGTGTGGCCAGGCCACATCTCTGCCCTTCTCTCCATGCCTCCCTAGAGTGGAAGCTGTGTTTCATTCCTTGCAAAGACAATTCAGGTCAAGGAACTTGCTTTGGAGTTTGCTTTCTGGAGAAGATACTAGGATGCCCTCTGTGTGACCAGGCTGGCCTTATTAATACTGTATTAATAGCCAGAGGTGTTCTAAGAGCTTCTGTCCTCCTCACAGGTTTTGTATTTTCTCAGTAAAATCTTTTTTTTTTTTCTATATATCTTTAAGTAAACTAAATCAGATTCTATTGATGAGGTCCAAAGTGTTGTCACCCCTGACTAACCTTTCACCACCAGCAGGATTTTGGTCCTCACACCATGTCTAGGCACCTGAAGCTGTGCAATGAACTTCTTGAAGGGGACATCAAGAGCCTCCTTCAGCCTCCAGGATAAGAAGATCTCTTAGGATTTGCTCCTAGATAGCTATCCCCATCCACCTTGGGAGAAGCCCTAAATTTGGTTTCTATTGGGCTTCAGAAAAACGTACCTTACTAGCTTGTGACCAGAGTACTCACGTTAGAGACCTAGTCTAGACTTTGTTTCCAGCCATTGTCATGGAACTTGAGGTTGGATGTTATGGTGAGCTGCCTTGCCACTTCTAGCTCTTTGTCCGCTGAACAGTTGTGCACCCTGACAGTCACCCAATGCCTGCAGAGAGGAGAGATAGGGTTCTCCACCAGTGAGATGCCAAAGCATCTTCATTTCCACCATTCCAACTCACTGGGCCATCCACCTATACACACTCATGCTCTAGTTGGGGCCTGGTGCTTTATGAATAGAACAAGATATTCCATCACCTTCAGGACACACCTTTTGTCACTCCAGATGTCTTTTCTCCTCACTCCCCTGAATCAGCAGTATATCAGCTCTCATGCAGTAGAGAGCAGGAGGCCACTGAGATAACCAACCTGCTGCACTGCACCTAAATCCTCCTGAAGCAAGGGCAGAAAACACACTTCCTTCAATGACAGGTGACCTGAATGCTGAGCACAGGCCTTCCTGCCAGGGTGCCTGCCTGATCTCCTTGTGCACTGAGCAGAGAACAGAACTCAAGTAGTGGATGTGGCCACTACCATTGGCTGATTCTTTTCACCTCCAGTTGCCAGTCAAAGAAGCCAAATATGAGGAGATACCTATCTCCCAGATTCTTATGAAATAGTAATGGAATTCCATTGGACATGTGGACTGCAATTCTCATCAGTTGGATTCAAACTGAAATGCTTCATTACACAGCCACTATAACTTTGTACTTGAGCTACACTAAGAGCCGAGCCAGTAGCAGCTTCATCAGAGAGTATCTACCATGAGGTGCAGATACATTCTTGCATGCAAGAGCCAGACCTTGTTGGAAACCCTGCCTTGCTTTTTTGCTGTCTTGGAAGACTGGGCATCCTCACCTACATCCATCTGGTTTTCCAAAACTTGGGCTCTAGTGAAAGTCCTTTGGCAAACTGGCTTTCCCTTGACTTGGGAAACAAGTTCTGTAGGTCACTTGGAATAGCTTGCCTGTATGGGGACAAGGCCTTCCCATGGGACAATTCAGATCTACTTCCCTTGCGGCCAGGAAGTCTCAGGCTCCCTGTGGAAGTACTGAGCACTGTGTGAAGAGAGGAACTGGCCTGAGGATTGACCTTTATTATTTTTGGCTATGGTTAAGTGGTGTCCGTGCCATTAACAATAGGGCAGGTACTGAGGAGGAGAGAGACAGAGACCAGAAGTTTCCAGGGTGAGCTATGCCTGACAAGATCTCAACACAGCATAAAAAGTAAAGCCATATTAATATGCTGAGTTGTACAAGTCTCAAGTCAACAACTTCTGATATTGCCAGTCCTACAGAAAACCCACTACTATTATGGACTACTGGACTACATTGGAATATTTTGCTGAATTCACACAACTATAATATTTAAATGAGAATGGAATGCTCTTCTCTGACAAAACTAACCAGAAAAGGGGGATACAAATGAACAACCATTTAGTATCTGTATACTCAAAATAGTTAGGATAGATATATAGCTGCATTCTCTTAATTCAGTAAATAGAGAGATTTGTTCTAATAGTGTTTGTGGACAGGATATCATGTCTGCATCTTATATAATGAATAACCACTAACACAAAAATATGCAATGTATTAATTATTGAAACTATCCTACTAATGCGTTTTGAAACTGTCTAATTGTTGTTTCTCAATAAAATTATTTAAAAATAAATAAATAAAATAAAATACATGTCAAAAAAGATCTCAATTCAGAAGAGACTAGAGGGATTTTGACTGGCACTATTGAGAGAAGGTTTGAATGAGTCATACGGAGGCTGCATGTGGTTCTAGCTCTTGAATTCACACAAGGCTGGCCTGGGCCTGAAGACCTTTGCCACCTTCTCATGTCCCATTCATCTCCCATGTCACTTAAGCAGGATTCTTCCACAACCTACATTGCTCACTTGTAGCTCTCTAAAGACTTTAGAGTTCCCATGGCTTTTGTAGACACATCCCAGGGGTCTAGAGAAAACTCAACAGGGTCTGAAGATAAAGGTTCCCTAGGGGCAAAGCAGGTGGGGAAGCCCTGTAGATTCGGTCTTTGCATTCTTATCCCAGTAATACAGAGGACATTATTGAACTGAACATTTCCCAAGTTTTAAACCAGAGCATTTCAGTGTGAGACGACTAATTAATAAAGTGTCCATGTATGTGAGGTGAGGACCAAGGCCCAGGAAAGAAGCTGGAACTAGGAGTCCAGAACTTGGCTCCATCCCTGCCCATCCCTGATCTGCCAGGCAGCCTTGAGAGGTTGCCAAGGTCTCTGGTACGTCACCAGGGTCACTTCCTTCTGCTGCGGTAGGCAAGCTCTTTGTCTTCTGTGGACCTGAGTTTCCATGCTAAAAAAGAAGAATTTGAGTTGGGTGGTTGTGAGTCTGTGATTGCTCTGGTTCTTCTGTGGGCTATGCAAGCACTGGAGAGGGCAGGGGAAATGCTGTGAAGGCCTAGATGGAAGTGATGCTCCTAGGAGATAAGAAAATATATTGGGAGACAACTTTGCAACTTAGCAAGACCCTATATTAAAATTTAAAAAGGT
>PVKA01042911.1:0-17099 GCA_004027165.1 Ctenomys sociabilis | reverse complement strand
ATATTTTTGTCTTGATATTTCCTAATAGTAAAAAGATCACATTCTTACAATGACCTTACACTTTTTAAAGTTGGCTAAAGAAAAATCTCACTAGTTTTCAAAAATACTAACCATTATATAAATACAATTTTTTTCATAGTTGAATTCTTCAGCTACAATGTATTTTTAAAAACTTCCTTTGGACAATTCCATTTAGCACTTCAAGTTTCCATTCTGCACCTCTGACAACTGGCTCAGATTTGTCAGGTTTGCATCAATTGCATCTTTCAGAATTTGCTACTGTGTTACTTACATAAAAAAAAGTAATAGTGAGTAACTGCACCAAATTTCAAAAGCAACATAGTAACAAAAAATCCAATCACAGTAATACAAAAAGAGATAAAGTACAACAGGGATTCCCTTTCTACCACATTAATGATATATAATCTTTTTTTTTTCATGCTTTTAAAGTAATATTGTAACTTTCATTTTCTTGTCAGGAGGATGAAAAAAATTTAGGTGGTCCACCTTTAATTAAAAAACTTAAATAGACCGAAGTACTTTTATTAATATACACATCAAATTACTGAGACGATGACTTCATGTAATTTTCCCCTTCCAGATGACACTTGCAGATAAAAAGATGCAAAGATGTCTACAGACTTTAGATGTTTACTTGAAAAGATTCTTCAACAGCAGTTTGATGCTGGGTTTCCTCATCTAGCTGAAGATTCACAAATTCTCCATAATCAAACTGATGTCTTTGATTTAGATGACTAACGAAATTTCTAGTAATCGAGCTAGGATTGCCCCAAGGAAGAGACACACAAATAGGACATGTCACAGGAACTACATGAAATGGGTGGTTACTATTACAGTGATCCAGCAAGTGTTGTCTGGTAAAATTAGACTCTTGACACAAGGGACACTTAAAGGTGGGAGGGCCAGAAGAGCTTGTACTATCTTGGTAAGTATCTGTATTATCAGATGTGGATGTTTCACTTCTATTACTGTTCCCTACAGAATCTTGAGAAATCTGAAAGTTTGGAATGACAGAAGGAACACCATACTCATCCTGATAGTTCTTACAAGACTTGTAATGATGTCTCATGCGATAAAACTTAATCTGTTTAGCACAACATCTGCAGCGACCAGAAAACTTCCGCATGATGTTTTCAAGATCTAAGGCCCGTTCTGGACATGCTCTTTCTCTTCTAGTCACACTCCCATGACACAAGGGACAATGTATTCCACTTTCTCTCATTGCAGTCAGGAAACATTTTCTACAGAAAACGTGCTGACAGGCCACGGTCCACACCGGCGTCTTCAGCACCTCCTGACAGATGGGACAGTAAAAATCGTCTTCGGTGTAGGACGTGGCCGCGGAGAGCTCTTCCGCCATGGCGAGAGGTGGGGAACAAGATGATGGCGGCGGCCAAGGCAGCGGTGGCAGCCCGGGATCCAACTCTGCGCGAACTCCTATACTATGATTTTAGAGTTCTCATCCTCTAGAAATGTGAGAAATAAATGAATGTCTTTCTTTTTATTTTTGTATTTAGTACTGGGTCTACAGGATCTCACTACACAGATTAGACTCATAGTGATCCTCCTGTTTTCAGCCTCCCAAGCATTGGGATTACAGGCGAGTGCCACCATGCCTAGTCTGAGAAATAAACTTCTGTTCCTCATAAATTACCCAATTATAAGCACTTTGTTATAGCAACACAAATGGACTAAACCAATATGCTATAAACTCAGGCTGCTTTCTAATTTCCTGGACTGCTACATATATTGCATTCCTTGAAATTACCATATGAAGATGCCATAAATGCAAGTGTGTGTGGAGTAACCTCAGGTGGGTACATCTACAGAGGCTCACAATCATACTTTATGGTCCAACCTCATAATGACTGATTCCTCAAGCCCTCATATTTTCTCAAGTATAGGGGGGTTGGGGTTGCTATGTTATTATATCCCAATACTTAGCACATGACATAACATATATGAAGTGGTTTATAAACCTTTACATACTTATCATATGGATTTTGTTTTTGGCTGCCTCAGGCTCACAATGCCTTAAAGGCAGATCTGGTAGGGCATGAGAATCTGGGGATTGAAACATAACATTCTGAGACTGATTGCTTTGCTTAAGCAGGAACTTAAACAAGTGAGCTAGTGGGCAGCCCCCACCCTCTTTTTTTTTGCAGAACCAGGGATTTAACTCAGGCGCAAGAGCACTTTTTCTACTGAGCCATCTCCTTGGCTCCCATACTTACCATATAAATGAGAGAACTAGAACTTTCCCACCATGATTTATACTTTAAGTTAGCACCTACCACTTCAATATGATGGGCCTTTGGGGTGTAATTAAGATTATGCAAGGTATTCAGTTGCATAGCATAGACTATTATTAGTGGATAGTAAGATTTGTTAGGCAACAGGAATTATATGAAAATCAGAATTTGTTTCTGTCCTGATTTTGACTCCTTTTTTTTTTTTTTTTTTTTTTTTTTTTTTTTTTTTTTTTTTTTTTTGTGGAACTAGGGATTGAACTCAGGCCCTTGTGCTTGCCAGGCAAGCACTTACTTACTCTGCTGAGCTATCTCCCCAGCCCCTATTTTGACTCTTTTGAGCAGTATATGGGAAAACTTCTCTGTCTGCCAATATGTTGGTGGAAGTGATCTAATAAAAAGAAAGAAGTGGAGCTTATGAATCTTTATCCGGGATGGAAGTTATGAAAATATAGATCCATCTCTTCAAAGATACAGCATAGAATAATGTTTGAACTTGGACTGAAATAAAGCTATATAACTGATTGTCACACCATTAGAATAAAGAGCATGGGAATGGATAAGGCACAAAGATTATTTGCGTACTTGTGTATCTCCCATCAATCCTGGCTGTTATGGATTGAATATGGCTTATTTCCTCTGAAACACATGTTGAAGGTTAATCCTCATTATGATATATAAAAAGGGAGATGGGGCCTTTGGAATGTAATTAGGATTATGTAAGGTATTCAAGAGGGGCAGAGGAGATGGCTCAGTAGAATAAGTGCTTGCCTAGCAAGCACAAGGGCCTGAGTTCAATCCCTGGTTCTGCCAGAAAAATAAAAGGTATTCAGGAAAAATCCCTTACCATTTAGCAGTGCTTATGTATGTATGTATGTATGTATGAATGCATGCATATTATGTATGGTTTTTGGTTTTCTTGAGACTAGATCTTGCTATGTAGTTCAGGCAGGCCTTAAACTCACAGTGTAGCTGGGAGTTGTCTCAGTTACTTTTCTTTTGTTGATGATATAAAATACAACACTCAAAATTAAGGAAGGAAAGGTTCATTTAGTTCACAGTTTGTGGAGTTTTTAGTCTGTAATACACTGGGTCCAAGACAGGATGGCATGTGGCACAGGGGCAACAATTTAAGGCATCAAAAAAGCAGCAAGAGCACAAGGGGGAGGGGCAGCAGAGAGCAAGCCTCTTTCCTTCCCTTATGTTGTATGCAAGCTACCTACCCCAGGACAGATGCACCCATAATAGATCCTCATACCCATAATCATTATGGGTACTCATACTCATAATCCCAGCACTGCACCATGAACCAACCATAAACTATAGAAGCTGACCCCATAACTGTATAAGGCTTTGGTGGGCCATCTAGACCCAAACCTTAATAGTAATCTAGGCTGACCTTAAACTCACAGCAACCCTCCAGCCTCATCCTCCTGAGTACTACAGTGACAGGTATATACCAGAACATTTGAATTTAATAGTGGTGATTTTATAAGAAGAGATGGTTCGCATGTGCGCTCTGTCTCTTGCCATGTGATGTTCTGTGATGCCTTGGGAGTCTGCCAACAAGAAGGCCATCACCAGATGTACTGCCCAGCCTTGCCATAACTATAAACTAAAAAAAAAAAAAAAAACAAAAAAACAAAACAAAACAAAACAAAAAAACCTCTTTATAACTTGCCCAGACTGAATATTGTATGTGATTAGCAATAAAATGTGGACTCATATACCAGGGCTGGCACTTTCAGAATTCATACAGCAAGCATTTTCATCATTTGTAATTCTTCCACATAGCTTTAATACCTGAGGTCTGTTCCAACATTTCTGGTCTCAAAACACTTTTTCCATAAAAAGTTGTGAGCAATCACGTTGTTCTCCAGTCTGCTGAAGTCCCACCTCTTCATTTTACACTAAATTTTCCTTGTCTAAATACTAGGTCAACTCTCTCTTTTGATTTTGCCTTTCTCCATTAGAATTTTTTTTTTAGCTATGGATTTCTCTTCAACAGAGTATCAAACTATTTTTGGGAAAGGTAAGGGAACCGTAAACATGTCACTTTGGGGACAATGAAGTCCTCTTAGTTGTGTGAAGGGTGGGACCCCCATGTTGAGTTCTCACACTGATGTTTTGCTCTTTGTGGTGAATGCATCCGAGTCAGAATCCAGCTTAGGGCCACCCTTGGCTTAGCCAATTTCTGTTTAAATTTCAGAGATAAAATCATTAGATATAAAATTAGATAAAGGATAGATAAAATTACCCTTCTTTCAGTGACCATGCTGGATGCAAAGCCAGTACTATTTCTCTCAGAACTAGTAGAACAGGTCCTCTTTCTTAGTAGCAGTGGTAGTCATAAAAGATTAATCTGGTTCTGGTTTTCTTACATGATCTGAATTTTCAATCAAATAAAATTGACCCAAATTTCTTTGGCATTAGAAAATTGTTTGGTAGTTTTCTCTGACTTCTTTAAAACTATTTTATTTTCCCTTTTTGCCCCAGCTTCAGGTTTCTATATTTAATTTCCACCTCTGGATAATTCCCTGAACAAGCATTAGCTCCCACTCAGTCTCTTCTACTCAGATCCTGCTGTGTGCTGTCCCTGTGCCCCAAATGCTATAAGTCCAAGCCTATGTGGTAAGCCTGGAGGTGGGGGGACCTCCAGAGTGAGTTAACACCAAGCAGTCATGTGTGCTACACTCCCCTTGCTTGCATCCAAGTGCTTAGAGATTTGCTTGCCTAAGGAGCCTTCAAATACATAGTTCCCTGCCATGGATTGTCACCACTTCTCTTTTGGAAGGGTAATCCTTAACAAGAACTCCCTACAGTCAAATCAGCTTTTCAAAAACTCATTGCCTTGGTGCCAAAGACTATATATTCTACATAAAGAATATTGCAAAAAAAAAAAAAAATTGCCAAATTGATCTTCAGTGAGGCCCACACAGCCCATTGGGTGGGCAAGGCCCATGGGTGGGCAAGTCCAAAGTTCTCAGCTTATCTTAGTTCATCTCATCTTGATTTAAGGCATTCAGTTTTAAAAGATCTAATGCTACATTTTGAATACGTGTCCTCCCAGAGTTGATTCATTGAAAGCTAATAACAAATGTGATGATAGTTTAAGAGATGAAGATGTCATAAATACTTCAAGTTCATGAATATGATTAGTGCTTGTATCAAAGAAATTGAAAGGCCCAAACCCTTCTATCCCTTCTCACTTTCTAGCATGTGAGGACAGTGTTCATCCTCTTCAAAGGAGGCCACAAGAAGATGACATTTGGAAAGCAGAGATAAGCCCTCACAAGATAGCTAAGCTGTTGCCAGCCTTTTGTACTTCGAGAAATAAACTTCTATTCCTTTTAAATTACTATTTTCTTGCAGCAGTTAAGACAAAATTATAGAATGTTTCTTTTTCTTCCTTTCTTTGTATCAGTCAGCTAGTAATAATGTAGAGCAATCCCTATCCAGGCACTGCGATGTATGCTTTACGTAACACACTGATCTTCAAAATGACCACAGTGAGTATTATTTTCTCTAGTCTTAAACTAATGAACCTACAGCAATGTCTTTTCTTTGCCCTTCTTCCCCAGAGAACTTGGTCACTGGGTATACTTCTCTCAAAATCCTAAAGCTGGCAGTTTCCTTTGGTGGGGAATATACCTTGTAACTTGAGTCTTTGTCAAGTGATGCTGAGAAACGGTACATGGAAAATAGATATTTTTCCTCCCTTTGCTCTACTCCTTTTTTTTTGGTAGAACCAGGGATTGAACTCAGGCCCTTGTGCTTGCCAGGGAAGTGCTTATTCCACTGAGCCATCTCCCTGGCCCCAGCTCTTTTTGTGCGGTACTGGGAATTAAACCCAGGGCCTTCACACTAAGCTGTATCTCCAATCCTTACTTTTTAAGACAGGGTTTTCACTCTTCAAGTTAAAATACAAAAAAAGAAAAAAGACAGGGACTTGAGGCAGGACTTGAAATTGCAGTTCTCTGGCTTCAGCTTTCCAAGTGCTGGAATTACAGGCATGGACCATCATGTCTGGCTGAAGCACTCTTCTCAACTGTACTTTTTCTAGCATTTGTTTGGGTATAAGGTTTTCTGCCTTTTCTCTCAGAATGGTAACATGCTCCACAAGCTGAGATGTTATTCATGGGGCATAAGGTAAGAAGGTAGAAGTGACAAGAGAAAAGGAATTACTGTGGGAAGGGAATAAAGACCCAATAGCCTTGTGTGTCAAGATAGCAGCATATGTTGCTAACACGAGTATGAGGCCTATAAAGCAGGACTGGAGTTGGCCATACTCAGGGCAACAGAGAGCTAGAGTGCTGACCCAGGATTTTAGTGTGTAGCTGTAGGAGGCTATATATCTGAAGAAATAAGCAAGGAGACAATTAATGCCTCAGAGAAAACCAAATGAAAGAAATGATAAAACAGTGTGAGATACTGAGGTGGACCCTTGAATGTCAGTGATCAGACATTCCTGAGGTCTAAACTAAGCAAGTAATTTATATACCACAGAATAAAGAATTCACAATTACTTTTATTTCTGGCCATTTTACAACTATACACACAAAGGAAACTCCCACAGATACCTCCAAACTCCCTCACCAGAAATTCACATTTATATTTTTTCCAATTTGTATTTCTAATTCTAAATGAAGTATCTTCCCAAACTGGTACTTGACCACTAACCATTACAACTTTTCTTTGCCATCATATACTGAAGAATCATCTGGAACTAAGGCCTCTTTTCTTCTTAGACACATTTACATTCTGAGCTTTAGTGTCCATTCACCCACACTAAAGCTATGAATATGTGTATTCAGCTAAAGAGGCAGGTAACAGGGGCACAGGATGGGTTCTGGGTCATACAAAGTCTTATCACCACAGTGAGGGCAGGGGTTGGCACTAAACCAGACCACAGCTTGCCTCCCTGCATCATGCAGCATCCGCCTTAGTGTGGCATGCAGGTACGCAAGTCTTCCCAGATGGAGGATGCCTTCATTATTTTCGTAACTCTCCAGAGGGGCAGGATACAGCACGTGGCTAAGCTTGTTGAGATTAATGGTATGGAGCAGAAGATTCTGCAGCATGACCATGGAGATGGAGTTCCCACAAAAGGTGAAGGTTGTGAGCTGGGAACACTGGCCCAGGGCAGGCAGGATGGCAATGAACTGGTTGTCCACGATCCCACAATCATCTAAGTCCAGATCTTCAAGAGTAGAGGAGACTTTCTCCAGCAGAACTCGGAGAGGCTCTGGACTCATAGTGGTCAGACTGACCCCACTCAGGCTCAGGTCCTTTAGCTGGCTCATGCTGGGGCACTGGGATAAATGCATCAAGTCTGATTCTGTAAGTTGGCAGTTAGTCACTGAGAGTGTCTCCAAGGGGCCCTTCAGGCACCTGGAGAAAGAAAGAAAAGTGGGCACATGGGAATGGTGAGAAGGGTAAGGATGACCCAGGCCTTGAAGGTGAAAGGGGGGAAACTCAAAATCTTTCTGGTTATGGTCAATTCCTAGTATGTAACAGAACAAAGCAGACACTCAGACAAGTTCAAGGTTAGACGGAATCTTTCCTCCATTACTATTACTTACTTTGCTGTGCAATTCGGTCAAGTAATTGAAATCTCAAAATTTTTTTTTGCTCTTCTGTCAAACAGAAAACACATACCTCTTAGGTGCTGCTAGCATGAATTACAATAATAACAGGCTACGCTCCCAAGAGTCTGACCCAAGTCTCAAGCAAAGAAGGACATTTAGTTTTGGAGATAAAGAGTATGAATTCTTTGCCACCAGTGGTGGTACACACCTGCAATCCCAGCACTCGGGAGGCTGAGGCAGGAGGATCATTGGCCAGCCTGGGCCACAAAGTGAACTCAAGACCAGCATGAACCGCATAATGAGAACCTGTCTCAAACACACACACACACACACACACACACACACACACACACACACACACACACACACACGCATACATACATACATGAATAAGTAAATAGGCTTTTAATGGGAGGCTGAGGTAGGAGGATCACCATGAGTTCAAGGCCGACCTGTACTATATATCCTGTCTTAATTTTTAAAAATAATTTAAATTATTAAAAATGGGCAAAAATAATTTTAAAAGATGAGAGCAAAAGAGAAAAATGCTTGCAACTCAGGCTTCTTCTAACTACCTACCTGGGCCCTAATCATTTGATCTTTATGCTGGATGAGGCTACCAGGAAACATGTGTGAAGAAAAAATTGAACCAAGTGACCATGTACTGGCCAACTTAAAATGCTGCATTATCAGTAAACTATCTATCATTGTTTACCATTCTGCATTCCCACTCCTCCATCTCTATCATCACCCATTTACCACATACACCTATGAGTTCAAAACCACCCATTATAGAGAGGAAACCTAAGAGAAATTTGGAGGGAAGACTCAAGCTAAGAAAGCTTTCAGTGCAGAGCTGATAATCTGAAATCTAATGTCTGAAGGACTTTTCCATTCTTCAATGCTGTACTTCTTTAAATAGTTTTAAGTTACCCTAGCCATCACTTCCCAAGATACAATTCATAAATACAACCTTCCTAGACCTCACCCTCACTCAAATCCCTCATTAGTTGCTCAGGATGTTATTAGCATCTATCCTAGTTTATGACTTCATTGTTTGTTCCTTCCAAAATCCATGTTGAAATTTAATCTCCATTACGAGACAGTAAAGAAGTGGAACCAGGAACAACCTTTAAGAGATGATTAGCCAGGCACAATGTTGATGCCTAAAAGTGGCTGAAGTAGGATGACTAGAAATGTGAACCCAGCCGTAGTAACTTAGCAAGACCTTGTCTCAAAATAAAATAAGATTTGGGGATAAAGCTCAGTGGAAAGGTCATGGGTTCAATCCCCAGTACCAGGAGAAGGGGACAAAAAAAGGTGATTAGGGTTTTGCTTTAGTGAATAGATTAATAATTATCTTATGAAGGGGCCAGGGAGATGGCTCAGTAGAATAAGCACTTCCCTGGCAAGTGCAAGGGCCTGAGTTCAATCCCCAGTTCTACAAAAAAATAAATAAATAAATAAAATAAATAATAATCTTATGAGTGGGTCTGCTGTAAGAGCTTCCTTGGCTGCACTCCATGTCTCTAGCCTTAACACCCTGCACCACTCTGGGATACTACTATCAATAATGCCATTGCCAGATGTTACCCCTCAACCCTGTGAGCCAAATTAAGCCTTTTTTTTAAATAACTGGTCTAGTCTGTGCTACTACGTTTTAGCAACAGAATATGAACTAGACAATCCCTAACTTTTGGGCAGTCACACGATAGCATACTTGGGACAAGATAACATGTTGACTTCTAGTGACTTTTTCAGTTGAGATTTATTTTTAAGAGATTTACTTTTTGTTTTTGGTGCCAAGGACCAAACCTGGTGCCAAGGACCAAACTATTCTATGGCTGAGTTAAATCCTCAGGCCCTCTAGGGACTTTTTCACTCTTGTAAAAAATTGTGATTGGCACAGAGCGGATACTCATTACTGTTGCTGAAATGAAGGATTGTTGCAGTATACAAAGAAACCTCACCAAATGCTCACCTGAGCACATTATGTAGACGGCCTTTGAGGAAGGAGACAGAATCTAAATATAGTTCCTGGAGGTGATGCAAACTGAGGAACTGAGCAGTAAACTGATTAACATAATCCTCTTCCTTCTCCAGGTAAGTATAGGCAGTGGTGAGGATGTGGGAGAGGAGAAGTCTGCGCAGATTACACATCTGGCCCAGGTAAGGAGCAAACTTTCCAAAAGTAGACAACTTCCAAGTACAGTTCACTTCCAAATCCTGGACAGAGTCCAGTCGCACTATTTTCAGGATCATCTTAATATTCTCAAAGGGCATTGCAAAAATCCTCAGCTTCTTACAGCACAAGTGCAGTAAACCTTTGCTCTGCCTGACCTTCTTCATGAGGGAGGTGAGCAACTCATCATTTCTGTCTTGCTTGAGACACAAATCTAACAGCACCTTCACAGGAACAAAGGGCTGATTTGTTCCTGTCTTAAAGCTGTCCACTTTTGGTCTCTTCACAGGCTGTATAGCCTCTAGTTCAGTCAATGACCACACACCTGTCCTGGTTCCAGACCAGACAGTCCAGAAGCTCTGATGTATATTCTTGCGTAAATCCAGTACTTGCAGTTTCCAACGCCTGTAGGTAAACAAGTAAGTAATTGAATTAAAAGCAGAGTCATGGCTGGCAAGATAGCTCAGTGTACTGTCTGCTTAGGCAAGCATAGGGACCGGGGTTTGATCCCAACACCACATGCCATGTGGCCCTGCCCCTGGGCCCACTGAGCCAGCCACCAAGACAGGGTGTGGTGGCATATACCTCTAATCCTAGCATTTGGGAGGATGAATACAGGAGGATCACTATGAGTCCAAGCTGCATAATTAGACCTTGTACCAAATACATTAAAAAATAAAAATAAAAGCAGGAGCCTCAGAATCAGATGGGGCACAAACATATGACCTCAACTGTTACTCCAGACCCCAGACCTCAGATTGTCCCTTCAACACTGGGATCCTTACTTGTTCTTGTTCTCCTATCTTCATAAGTAAGAAGTGGGAACACATGCCTTCAGTTACCTGTGTGACTTCTTCAATCCTTCACACCCAAAAGCTCATTCTTTTGAGTGACACCAGCAATGACCCTGACTTCTCTGAGCTTCTTCACTGGCACCAAGAAAAGCCCTTGACCCACCCTTTTGACTATGTCCTGACCCCACTGCTCAAATTCCCAAGGCTCTCCTCAGAGAGCTGTTACTGGATAACCCTCACCTGGGGCGAACCTCTTGAGAAAGCAGCACATCAAGCCCACTGAGTGCTGCCTGAAGAATCTCCTGGTTAGGTTGCTGTTCCACCATCATCAGGCTCCCCAGAGGGAGGCAAGCAAAGGGCCAGGCCTGCACCATTGCTTTGAATGTCTTGATGCGTTTCCTTGCATAGGCCTCCATGAACAGAGATGGGTAGAGCTCCATGGGCAACTCCTCTAGGGCAGCAATAGCCAAGGCCTCATCCTTCAGCAGGCTCTGTGCAGCCAGCTTCAGCAGTGTTGGTGGGGTGAACATGGTTGGCCTGATGAATCTTTTTCAAAAGGAATCCTGAGGAAACATGTAGGGAACAAAGAATCTTCAGGCTCTGTGCACGCAAATCTATCTTCTCTCAACCCTTCAGAGAGACCATTTCAGTGCCAAAGTCACTACTCTGACAAAAGCAAGGAAGTCCTCAGTTTACCCAAATTCTATTCTGCATTCAGTGGCTACAAAGCATCTGGTCACATGCCAAAAACAAGACGATCACTTGCCCCACCCAAATGTACCCAGTGTTCTATTTAATTCTAGACCCCTGTGAAGTAAGTACGGAGGAGCCTCAAAGTTGACTCTGCCCATTTTAGAAAGAAGTTTGATATTACAGATGCGATATCCTGTATCAGAAATGCTTGGGCCAGTAGTGTTAGGGATTTCAAAATTTTTCAAAATGTTGGAACATCTAGATACATAGAATGAGATATCTAGGAATGGGACCCAAGTCTAAATACACAATTTATTCATATACATTATAAATACAACTTTTAGGTAATTCTTTTTATATAACATTTGTATATATGTTATATAAAACATGTACAATTATGTACATGAAATAAAGCTTCATGGTGTAGAATTTTCCACTAGTGGCATCATTTTGGCTATGAAAGTGTTTTAAATTATGGATTTCAGATTTTTGGATTAAGGATGCTCACTTGTTTACACAAGGACAATGAGACTGAGAATGCCACATGGCCCAGCAGTCTAGTCCTCCATCGACAAATAATAAGCCAGATGAGAACGATAATACATGGACAAGAGGTACCATAATATTTCCTTTGAAAGACTTTAAATGAAAAAGTTTTATATATAAGTCTTTATCTCT
Organism: Ctenomys sociabilis; assembly: GCA_004027165.1. Lineage (NCBI taxonomy): Eukaryota > Metazoa > Chordata > Mammalia > Rodentia > Ctenomyidae > Ctenomys > Ctenomys sociabilis. The sequence continues at coordinate 4,894 of PVKA01042911.1, read as the reverse complement.
GTCTTAACCATCCAGCAGCAAAGTATAAAAATGAGGTATATAACGCGGGGCCATAATAATAAGTTGAGCTGTAAATGGCTACAGTCAACAACTTCTTCAGATAACTCACTATTATTGTGGAATGCTGGACTGTGTTGGATTGTGTCACCGAGTTCAGGCACCTAAATTAGTTTAATGACAATGGAGTGCCCATCTTTGACAGGTCTAGACAAAAAAAAGGGGTATACAAAGGAAGAAACATGATGTGTGTGTATAAACAGTACAGTTAGAATAAATATGCTGTGCTTCTGTATAATTCTATGAGGAGCAATATTTGCACTAATAGTGGTTGGGCAAGATATTAATTATGTCGGCTTCTAGTACTATGGACAACCACTAGGAAAATAACAAGATAGAAAGTATTAATTATTAAATCTGTGATATAATTCAGGTATAAAAAAATAAGATAAGTAAATAGCAACACTCTCTTAATTCACTGATTAGAGACATCTGCTATAATAATGTCTGTAAGTATAATATCATGTATATACCTTGTACAATACCAAAACATTATGAAAAGTTTGCAATGTATTAATTTATCAAATCTGTCCTGTTAATTTGTCTTGAAACTGTCTCATTGCTATTTGTTCTTCAATAAAATAAAGAAAAGAAAAAGTTTAAAATAGTGTAACTATACTGAACACAATTTAAAAATTTTCAAGAAAGACACATACTTTAAGGTGTCTCTGTGAATAGTAGACTATCATTTTCTTTTTTTTACACTATCATTTTCTATGACTATGTTATGTATCACAATCATATAGTACAGAGGAACAAATAGTTCCTAAGTTTCCTTTTATTTTTTCAAGACTATTTTTTAAAACTGTTTAAGATAGAGCCTCACTTTGTATTTCAGGCTGGCTTTGAACTTGTGGTAATACTCCTGCTTCAGCCTCCCAAGTGCCAGGACTGCACTGTGTGCAACCACGCCCAGCTTCAAAAGATATTTCTAAACTGCTAACAAATACAGTATAAATCCATCATATGTAAAATGTTTTAGCATACATACAGTTGGGTGAGGTGGCACACACCTGTAATCCCAGCACTCAGAGGCTGAGGCAGGACAATTGTTTCAAGTTCAAAACCAGCCTGGCTACAAGGTGAGCTCAAGCCCTACATGAACTGCATAGCAAGGCCCTGTCTCAATAGGACAAAGATACATAAATAAAATTTTATATATATATATATATATATATATATATATATATATATATATATATATATATATATAAAATGACCAACTCAAACTAATAAATGCATCACCCCACACACTAATTTATGGTTAGCACACTTAAAAGACCTACTCTCTCAGTAATTCTCAAGTGTACAACAGATTATAACTGAAGTTACATGTTGTATCCTACATACCCTAAATAAACCTTCACTCCTTTCTCTCATTAAACAATTTGCAAACTATTTTTCAAGGTTTTACTTAAGAGAACCTTGAAATCACAAAATCATAATATGCATCACCCCCATACTAATTTATGGTTAGCACACTTAAAAGATCTACTCTCTCAGTAATTTTCAAGTGTACAACAGATTATAAATGAAGTTACATGTTGTATCCTACATACTTTAAATAAACCTTCACTCCTTTACCTCTTAAAAGAAAACAATTTGCGAACTATTTTTCAAGGTTTTAGTTAAGAGAACTTTGAAATCACAAAATCATAACTATTACGAACAAAAAACTACTGGTCATATACATGAAGTATCATCAAGTAAAATTCCAATAATAGATGTCCTTCATCCAAATAAATGTCTTTCATTCAAATAAAATTTGTTTAATAAATTATTATTATTATTATTGGCAGCTAGCCCATCCTGTGGGTGAGGCTTACACAGCATGTGATCAGATTGAATTGCATCCTTTGCACCTGCCTAAGCTGGCCTAAGCAGGTGCTTTAGACAGCTAAGTTATCTCAACAGCTCTAGCAAATGTGTATAAAATTATATAAACCAAAATAAATCAAAATATGCAAAATTAGGACAAAAATGCATTAAAGACAAAAGAAAATCCTGTTGTTTTAGAGCAAAAGAAAAAGAGGCTGCCTGGCCCCAAAACCTTAGCTGAGGTTCCTGCCTCACAGGACCTACACGTCATGTAGGCATCTGTCTGCTCAGACCACAGGTAGGACTACAGCACTGACTAAGATGTTCCAGGACTCCACCCCCCACCCTAACACCTCAGAAGTTATAACAGGACTTTCTGTCATGCTTCCCATTCATAGCTCAAATCTGCCAATGAAAGCAACAGATTAAATTGCATATACACTCATGAATTGCACAGAAAAAGAAAATCAACAGCCAGGGAAAATTTTTGCCACATGAAAATTACCCAAAATGTTTAAGCCAGCTTTATAAAGAGAATAGTATCATCCCAAAAATGGAGGAAAAATTAAAAATCCCTAAGTACATAAAGTTATCACATTTGTGGGTTTAAAAAAAAATCCCCAAGTATTTTGCTGTCAACTTATGTTCCTTAATGTATCAACTAAAATATATTCAAGAAGAACTGAAGGGTATTTGGTCTCCCAGACCTTGAAAGTGAAGGCTACAGACACTAACCTACCTGGGATTTAATAACACTTTTTTCCCTTCAGAGTCAGATCTTACTTTTGGGTTATTTTGTGTGTGTGTGTGTGTGTTGTATTTAATTCAGGGTCTACAGTGTCTTACTACACAGATCAGATTCATAGTAATCCTCCTATTTTCAGCCTCTCAAGCGCTGTAATTATAGGTGCACATCACTATGACCTGTCTTAGCATACTTTGGGGATGGGGCCAGCACAGCACAGGTGGGATCTAACCCTGATCTCTGCATCTGCCTAAGCAGGTGCTTTAGTCCGCTGCACTATCTGGACAGTCCTGGGATCATTTTTTATTTTAACTTTTATTAGTACATGTTTGCAATATGATATTTATATTCCTATGTGGAGTTATTTCTACATACCATTATTAAAGCAATTGAAATGCATTATATACATGTACCAATTTCCACCAGGAATGTAAACATTATCAGTGTATTGTACTAGCATAATAAACATACTAAAAAAGTAAAATAAAAAAAATTCACAATGACTAATCCTGAAATTCATATGAAATTAGAAGAGACCCAGAAGAGCCAAAGCAATACTGGGCAACAAAAGCAAAAGAGGAGGTATCACAATCCTAGACTTCAAGTTATATTACAAAGCTACAGTTATAAAAACAAAACAAAACATGGCACTGGCACAAAAATAGATGAGACTTAATGGCACAGCATAGAATATGCACAAACAACTCCAGGCACGTTTAGTTATTTAATATGGTAAAGGAAACAGTGTCTTTTATAAATGGTACTAGAAAAACTGGCTTCCACATGGAGAAAACTGAATCTAGATTCATATTTCCCGTGTCCTAAACTAAAATGGATCAAAAATCTAAATGTTAAAACAGAAACAATCTGTTGGAAGATATAGGTAAAATACCTTGGAAATCATAGATTAGGCAAAGGTTTGGTGAGCAGAAAGTTCTGTATGAAATAGTTCTAAAAAATCAATAAATGGGATATCAACTTAAAAAGCTTCTGCCTAGTACAAGAATAAAGTTAAAAAAATAACCTATAGAATGGGACAAAAACTATTTTCTAGTGATTCCTTAGGCATGAAAACTCATATCTATAATATATAAAGAACTCAAAAGCATTAGAAACCTCTCTTTAAAATATAAAACATTCAATCCAAAAATATGGGCAATCAGGAGGGGATGAGGCAGGAAGATTGCTGTGAGTTCAACATCAACCTGGACTACAAAGTGAGATCAAGTCTAGCCTGAACTGTGTAGCAAGACCTTGTCTCAAAGATTTAAAAAAAAAAGCAAGCAAAAATGAGTGGGCACTTTAGATTATTAACAATGTTCTATAAATAATCAACATCACTAAACATTAGCGAAATGCAATTTTAAATAACACAGATTCTGTGTTACTGCAAAAGGACTCATGAGAAGAAATACTTCCCTTTCTTCACACCCCTGCTAGAGACAAGGAATCATTTCCCTGGGGGAAGCTCACCCAGAGGATCTGGAAAGCAGAAGTGCAGAGGACCCTGTCTTCAGAAGCAGAGACGGAGAAAGCCCTGAGCCATCACCACTGCAGCATGTGACCTGCATTCTGCTTGGCTGATGTTCCTTGCTCTCTGCACAGGTGAGATACTAAAGAAACTGGGGCCAGGACCCTTATTTCACCTCTCCACATGCCCCTGTCCTCTCAAGGTTTTGGATTCAGTCAGCCAAACAAGCTCCAAACAATAAATGTGGCCTTAAACATAGGCCACAATCTCTTGCTTTGGAGGCACAAGTTACACTGGGGATAATATATCAAGTATACTGATAGCTACCACATGAGCGCACCATTCTACTCTGCCAGGTACATGGCCATTCTTGAGGTGTGGGTCCCAGCTCAACCATGGACTCCTTATGTAGCACCTGGGGCCTAAGTTGTATAACCTTATTGTTCACTTTAAAAAAAAAATTATTTTAATGAGAAATAAATAGCAATGAGACAGTTTCAAAACAGTTAGTAGGACAGTTACAATAATACAATGCATATTATCTTCGTAGTAATTCACAGTACAAGACGCTTATGATTTCTTGTCTAAATATTAGTATAAATCTTTCTTCCACTGGATTAAAAGTAGTATAGCCATCCTATTTTGTATATACATATATACATAGTTTTTCACTACAAAATGGTCTTTCATTTATATCCACCTTTTTTTGTTTTGTCAGAGATGGGTGTTTTGTTGTTTACTTTGCAGGAGTGACTCTTACCTTTTGGGTCACACCCACAGAAAAAGAAACTAACCTCCCTAAG
>PVKA01042910.1:0-17102 GCA_004027165.1 Ctenomys sociabilis | reverse complement strand
GTCTTTTCCGATATCACTGGCAGCCACCATTCTACCTTTTGTTCCTATAATTTTGACTGTGCTTCAGTCTCATCTAAGGAAAATCATGCAGTATTTGTATTTTTCTTTTCTTTTCTTTTTTTGTACCAGAGATTGAACTCAGGGCCTTTGCACTGAACTACATCCCCAGCCCATTTCTTCTTTCTTTTCTTTTTAATTTTGAGATGGGGTCTTTAAGTTGCTAAATTGCCTTAGGCTGGGTCCGAACTTGAGCTCCTCCTGTCTTGGCCTCCTAGAGTACTGGATAACAGATGTGCACTACTAAACCTGGTTGTTTTTGTCCCTTTGTGATCAGCATATTTCAAGGCTGACCAGGTTACCGCCCCCATCGACACAATTAATTTTGCACAGTTCCAGGAGTGATTTCTGTGGCTCCTTGGTGTCTGGTTTGCCATATGCCTAGAACTGAGGATTTTCACTCACTTGACAAAGTTGTTAGGAGGAGTGAGCTCAGGGCAAGGGCAGCGTTTCTTGTTCCTCTCTTCTCATCAATGCCTTCCAGGTGCTTTTAGTTCTCACTGCTGCTCATAAATATTTGTTCAGTGACTGAAAAGCCATACGCTTCTAGGGCACTGTGCCTCTGTAGTGTTTCAGGGTGCGGACCTGAGACCAGGGGCTTCCCAGTTCCTGAGCCCTCTTCCCTCATGTTTTTGCCTGACTGGCTTCCACTTCACATCCCCTGCCCAGAGCTCCTGCTCCCTAGACTCTTCCCTCGGCCTCTTCTCAGCCAGACGTTCCCTTCTGTGCTCCAGCACAGGAGAGAGGAGAGGAGGGTGGCAGATGAGGGCTCAGCTCCAGGACTTGCTGGAGCCTGAGAGAGGAAGGTGCGGAGCAGTGGTGGCTCTGCCTCGGGCAGGACCCCCCCCCCCCGGGCTTGCACCCTCAGAAGGCAGTGTACAAGCTTCTAGAAGGTGGACCAGGACACACCTGGACTACACACAAGTCTCCTATGGGAACCTGTTGAAACAGAAATGAACCAACCATGAATAGATTCGTAAGTCTCACTCCATGCCTAAAGGAACAGAATTTCTAAGGGTGAGAAGTCAGAGGACTTAGCTTCTAGTGAGTCTGATAATCAGCCTGACACTGGGACCCACTAGTGTGCAGGGGAAGAAGTCTGGGGAATAGACAGCCCTAGGTCAAATATAAGCTCCAGCACTCACTTGCTATGCAGCTTTGGACAAGTTAGCCAACTTCTCTGAACCTCTGACAACACTGCCTTCAGAAACTGTAGTGGGAGTCCCATTGTTGCACTGAAGACGTTTGGCAGAGCGCCCACATGTCCAGACCCTAGTAAGTGGTGAGCTGTCACTCACAGTTGCTGGCATGTCATCGTCGTCATCATTATGCCTATTTTTGTTATTCAAGTGCTTGGCACAGCCTGCTCTGAGGATACTAGTTCAGGTAGTACGGCCACAGTCAGGGCCTCTAGAGATGGTATCTCAAGTTGAAAGCCAGCCAGATAAAAGGCAGCGGTGGGGTTATTTGCTAGATGCTAGGTTCAGTGATGATAAAAGCTCTTGGGAGCTGCGCAAGATGAAAGCGAGCCACTCACCCGCAATGACATCACCTAGCTGCAGAGACACCTGCCAGCCCCCTGGCCCTGGGGAACCCCAGGCAGCAGCACCAGCAGCTTTCTGCAGCGGCAGGGGAAGCTTCTCGCAGCTGTAGGATGAGGAAATCACTTGTATGGCACTGAGGACCCTTGCTCCTGGTCACTGGGGAGGAAGCCCTAGAGCCAGGTCCACAGTGCTGGCCAGAAGGAAGCCACCTGGGCCCAGTGCTGTCCCAGAACTGGCTGCCAGTGCTGCCTTCTCCAGGCTGAGCTTGGGGCTTGCCCACCTCTTCCCTCTGCTGTGCTTGTCCAGTGGGGGCAGCAGTGTGTCCAGCCTCACCTCACAGAGCTGCCTCTCAGTCTTGTACCCCAGCTACCTGGTGTCCTTCTGTCTCCCCAACCCCATTGAGTGGTTTCTGACCTCTCACGTGCGGTACCCTTTCCTAGCTCCTTATGCTCAGTTATCAGATCCTAGCGAGGTCTTTTTGGACTGCCCCATCCAAAGTAGACAATCCTGGGGCCAGAGAGATAGCTCAGGGTCATAAACACCCACCTGGCAAGCATGAGAACCCAAGTTTGATCCCTGGCCCCCTCAGCCATGCAGTCTCAGCCCCTGGATGTGCTGTCTTGGACCCAGATGCAGACGCCTACCTCGCAGCCCTGGAACCAGGCATATGTGACCTCGGAACCTGGCATGGTGGTGCCCTCCTGTAATCCCAGTGCTCAGCAGGTTAAGACAGGAGGATCTCTGCAAGTTTGAGACCAGCCTGGGGACTACAAAAAGTGAGAACAGCCTGAACTGTATGAGACCCTGTCTCAAAAAAAAAAATAGACAATTCAAACACTCTCCTACTTTTTCCTTTGTACCACCTACACAGCCTGGAACCACCTTACCTAGTTTTGGATTTCCTTGCTTACTGTGTGCCTCCTGTGGAGGGAATGTATGAACTCTATCAGGGGACACTATCTGGTTTGGTCACCTTTGTCTCTTGAACTCAGCATAGGCCCTGCTGCCAGTGAGCACCCAGGGCAGATTGCTAAAGTTTAATTTTCTAGTCATCTCAGGCCTTAGCGCTGGGCCCAGGGCCAACAAGCTAAGAGCTGCTTAACTAATGCTACTGAATGAATAAATTACACCCTCAGCCCTCATGAATTGGCTCATTGTCAAGAAACCTTATTGAAGTGGTCTTAGAGCTAGACTTTCTTTTATGTGACAACATTTATTGAACAATCACTATATGCCAAGCCCTGACCTAGGCTCAAGGGACACTGAGGAAATCAGGACCACAGCAGAATCCATTTGTGGTCTGCATTATAGCAGAGAGGAGACTGGGCAGAAAGAGGGGCTCAGGAAGATGAAGTTAGACTCGTGATATCTACTTTTCTGCCTATTCTTTGCCCCGATTTCTGGGATGCTCCTCCATGCCATCGTCACTGCAGCTTGTGAATTTGCTGACAGGCCTGAATGTTGCGGGGGGACTTGAGGCACCCTCTCCTCACTGGCAGGATCACAGTGGCAAGGCTGTCCCAGCCTGGGCCCTCTGCTTCCGCCTGCCAGCAGCCCGGACAGCCCACCATCAGCCCATTAGGAAGAGGGCTCACATGCACAGGCTTCTACAGGGCCTGGCTCTGAGCTACACATTTCCAGATTGGCACTGCTCCTTTAATCTGTGCCAGTCAGCCAGGCTGTGGTGAGAGGTCCCTCCAAGGACCTGGACTCGGTGCTTGGGTCCAGGGCAGCTACCAAGGCCAGAGGGTCGGCTGCACAGCTAGCAGGGGGATCAGAGAAATGGACCCCAGTGGGCAGGCCCATGGTGGGAGAGAGGTGCGAGGGGAGGACTGGAAGAGCGAGAATGTTTGACACAAAAGGGAGGGAGGCCTGTAACTGCCCAGAGGCTTTGGCTTCCTGAGACCCTGTGTGCCCCCAGGGCTGAGGGACTCCAATACTTAAGACTCCATCTCCAAAGCACTAAGGTCGAACTGCTGGCTAGCCGAGTTTCCTGCCTCTCTGAGGTACACCCAGGCCCCAAATTGCCCCACCTGTCAGTCTATGGGAGCCTGTGATCCCGAGGTAGTTCTGCTTCCCTCATCTCAGTGTGTTCCCCAAGCAACCCCAGAGGATCAGGAGAAGGCAGCTGCATAGACATGAGAAGCCCCCGCCTTGAAAATTAGCCAGGAGCCCTGAAGCGCCAAAGTGGCAGAGGTGCTGGGATCTTTGGCCCAGCAGAGTCGAGGTGCCCGCAGGCCGGTTGGACTTGGCTTCCCAGACTCGAGTTCCAGGCTCTTCGTGCTCTGCACCTGCCTGGCACAGTTGGAGTGCGCAGCTGGACGACAAGAAGGCTCAGTGGGTGAAGGCTGAGCTCAGAGCTGGACAGACGAAGAGTGCAGTAGGTTGGTTGCTGCTGTGCTTTTGTTTGCACTGTGCAGGAGCTTGGGGTGCTCAGTCAGGCTCGCCTGCTGAGCTGGGACACCCCCAGCTCAGGTGCCCTCAGATCTTTAGAGGAGGAACAAGTGCCTCTTCCTGGTTTCCAGCTAGCTTCACAGACCACACCTCTGAAATGTATGAATGAGCCAATTGGATACCACCCACAGTACACAACGCACTACACAGCAGTGCCCTAATTGGTTTTGGGACACACAATTGGTTCCAGACCAATTTACTCTCCTTTCTAGTGATAGAGTGTGGGTCTTTCTCAGCAAGGGGCCAGGAGCAGCTGTCATCGATCTTGATTTTAGGGCAGCTGCTGGTCATGTCCTACATGACATTCTCATCAACTTGCTGCAGAAGCATCGTCTGTTCCCGTCTCCCTGGGGGGGCTGGCGGGCAGGACTGGCTCCAGACTGTGTCTGAGTCCCTGTCCTCAAGTCAACTCCTCCTGGGCACTGGGCCCCCATTCCAGGCCCCTGTGTGTGTGCCCTGGGTAGGGGCCCTACTGTGTGTGCTCACACCCACATCCAAAAATCTTGACAAGGCCTGGACACAGACATACATATGTGTGAGCACAGTGCACAGTTCACAGGAACACACACACGTACATGCAGACAAGTATGTGTCACACCAAGCTCAGCACATATGTGCCATACATATGTAGGGTCACAATTACACCTGAGGTAATCGGGGAGGGTGGGCCAGGCCAAACTGTTGATCATAGCCAGCTCAGTGACATAGATAAGTATGTCTGAGCCAAGACTGTAGGGTAGGGTGTCAGCAAAATTACAGTCTTGGCTGGGTGCAGTGGCACATGCTGGCAAGCCCAGTACTCGGGAGGCTGAGGCAAGGGAACATTGCCAGTGCAAGGCTGGCTGAGAGACTCAAGGATCGCTGCTACAAAGTGAGCTCGGGGTCCTGTTAAACTGTGTAGTAGGACTCTCTCAAGTAAACAGAAAATAAAACAATACCACAGTTAACAGAAATAGAATTTGAGCCACACATATCATTTTAAATTTTCTAGTAGTGACAGTAGAAAAGTAGAAAGAAAAAAGATCAAGTTTAAAGATTTATTTTTTGTTTTTTGTATTATTCAGTATATTCTCAATATGATTATTTTACCATGTAATCAGTGAAATTATCGTTCTATATTTTTAAATTTGTTTTAATGTATTTGGTACAGAGTCTCACTAGGAAGCTCAAACTCATAGTGATCCTCCTGTCTTCAACCTCCCCTGCGCTGGGCTTATAGACGTGTGCCACTCAGCATGCCCTGTGGGCAGGGCTAGCGCTGCACATGGTGCTGGGGATCAAACCTGCCTAAGCAGGTGCTTCAGTCTACTGAGTTACCTTGCTGGCCCTAAAATTACTGTTGAAATATTTATTTTTATATTAAGTCTTCAAAGTCCAGTGCATATTTTCTACATTTCTTTATTATTAATTTTATTATTTTCCACATTTCCATATGGACACTAAATTCAGACACAAGGATTTCCTTGGCTACACCAGCTCTGCAATTTGCAGCTATGCTTACAGACCCAAATTGTTTCAAACAATTTTAGTTTTCCGATTACTGGATGAAGAAATCAGCCTTAAAATTTAGATTAGTGTAAATTAAGCTGGACACTGAAGTTCTTGGTGGCTTAGTGACATGAGCCACATTCCAAACACGCAGCAGTCATAATGGCAGTGGCTCCCGTAATAGACAGCAGGCCTTACACCTGGGAAGCTGCAGCTGGGCAAGCATGCATGGAGAAGGCGAGGGGCAGTTGGCACGGAGGGGGTCTGTGGCCTGGTGCAGAGGCCAGGCTGGCAGATGCCAGGAGCTCAGGACAGCCCACACTCAAGCCAGACCTGTGCAGGACGCAGGCAGGGTGCAGAGTCCGGGGGCTCTCTGGGCAGGGAGACACTGTGGGTGCCAAAGGCCAGGCTGCAAGAAGTAGGAACAGACCAGGCAGTGGCAATCTGGGTCAGAGTCCAGACAGGGGACCAAATGGGAAGGAAGAGAGAATTCCTGTGACCACTAGAGGAGTGGGATGGGTGGTAGAGGTCACCGAGCCTGAAGACATCATGGTGACCCCTCATGGCTTCTCACAGCCATGCACTTCCCTAGGATTTCTTACCTTTCCTGCAAGAGTCCTGACTAGGTTCTGCACAGTGTCTCATCCACAAATCTTCATCCTCGTTAGCCCAAGCTAGAGGGCTCTGAATCCCACCACACACCCACACAGCAATCTCCAGGCCCCTGGACCAGTTCCGGCTGGCTGCAGTTCTGGGCCAGCAGGTTTTCTCCCTGGAGGCTGGCTGCCCCCAGCGGGGTGGGCTCTGGGGACCCTGGAACCCCAGCAGTTTGGGGGAGGACAGGAATCACCTTGGTGGGTGGAAGAGGCTCCGGCTTGACAGGTGCTGGATTTGAGGGGGCTTCCAACAGGGCCCAGCAGACAGCTGCAAGCCGAGTTCCAGCAGCTGGAGAGGTGGGGCAGTCCCCACTGACAGTGCAATGCCACCTGCCTGTGCACACCCTTCCAGTCACGTCCCCACAAGGCCAGTCTACCTTTTTCTCTCCCTTGGGATCTGCCCCAGAGTTGGGCAACCCAGAACCCTTGTCCTCTCCCAGTGTTCCCCTAGTTCACCGTCAAGCAGCAAATTTGTCCTAGAAGGGGACTGGTATGGAGACAGGGGTGCCAGAGCTTAGGAGGCCATGGAGCAGTTTGGGGTACACAGAAGATAGGTATGAGGCTGGGTGAGCAGAGACCAGGATGCATGCACGTGCTCTGCCTCCAGGGCGTCCTGGGGCTAGAAAAGCATTCAGCAGCTCTCCGCCAGGCTCAGCACAGGCTCAGGCAGCCCGGCAGAATGGTGGGATACGGAGGAGTGGCAAGAGAACAGCTGCATTTGGAGGAGCCAGGCTGGTGGCCACCTGGATTACCGCTCTCAGGGACACAGAGCTGCACTGAGTTGTGTTGGCCTCAGAGGGTGAACCATGTAAAGAAGGACTCTGTTCCCAGGGAAAGCTTAAAGAAAAGATAAACAACAAAGGGGGCAGCGAGGGAAAACAAAGGGGCTCCTTGCCAAAATGTTTCTGAGTAGTGATGGCTGAAGCAGATCTGCGTGGGGTCCTTAGCGGTGAGCCGAGAGGGCAGCGTATCCCAGCATACCCTGGCGGAATGCAGAAACAATGAGGCTGGGCCTCGCTGGGCAGCAAGCGCTGATGGCAATGATGACCCGGGCGCAGGCGGGCAGGGGTGCCTCTGTCTGGGTCCCTTTCATGGTTCTACAAAGAGGCCTTTCTTCTTCCTGGGCCATACTAAATAATAACAACTGGGGACTTTTCTTGTCCTAATTTCTGAGCTGCTTCAAGTGTCATCTGGTTCCCAATAAAATTCATACCTGAAATAGTGTCTACAACCTTGGGCGGGTCTGTGCTCTACCTGTCCCTTTCCTGGGGTTCTAACAGAGCAGTTTGGTAAGCAAATGTGCTGGGATCTATGGGCTCCCCAAAGTCTTGGTTGCTCAGACGTGTGTGCTGGAGTTTCGAATCATGGATAGGTTTTGCTTTTGACCAGTGTTAGACGGAGAATATGTACTGCCCAGAAGGCCCTGCTCATACTCTGAGCTCTCTGCACACCTGACTGCCATGGTCCGGGTCTCTCTGCTCTAACTAAGGGCTGTAGCACTGTGGCTGTATCTGCCTGGCCCCCACTTCTGCAGGTCTTGGCCCCTGGGGCCCTCGACCTTCCTTCCTCCTGCCTCTGTTCATCTGAGCATGTCTTGTTGTCCTGGCTCTGACCTAGGCACCTCGCTTACAGAATCAGTGCTTCTAGCCTGGTCCACTGGCCTTGAGTCGTGCATGACCTGAGTGACAGGAAAGCTCACACAGAAGGTAGTGGAAAGAGTCCCTGTGGCTTGGGAATTGGAGTGGTTTGAATCCAGCATGCTTTACCTACAGACCCAGGCAGGGCAATTAAGAGACCTGAATACCTGTTTCCTCCTCTCTAATACAGAGGTCAGCAAACCCTTCCTGTGGGCCTGTGTGAGCATAGCTCATAAGCCACCCCCTCACACAACTCTTTTTTGCACCAGGGATTGAATTCAGGACCTTGCACTTGCTAGGCAGGCATTTATGTCACTGTGCCGTCTCCCCGGCCCAAGACATCAGCTCTTGTGCCCCTTCCTCCCTTGTGTGAAGTGACCTCAGGAAATCACTCCAAACACCTCTGTTAAGGACTGTTGCTGCCCTAGACCTTTGAACTGTACACCCTGGGGACCCACTGAGCAGGCAGAACAGAGGCGAGATAACAGGTGCTATCATGCTAAGCATAGCTACATGTACCAGGTCATGAGCACAGTCCTCCTCGGGCCCCAGGAGGTACCATTTAAAAACACAAGGATCTAGCTGGGCGTGGTGGCGCATGCCTGTAATCCCAGTACTAGGGAGGCTGAGGCAGGAGGATTGTTGTGAGTTTGAGACCAGCCTGAGCTATAAAGTGAGTTTAAGGCCAGCCTGAACTGCATAATGAGACCCTGTCTCAAAAAGACAAAAAAAAAAAAAAAAAAAAAACAAGGTTCTGGGACCCAGGAGGGAAGGTTGGTGTAGCACAGAAAGCCTGGCACTGGGGATGATGTAGGCCCCGTTAGCCCCCACAAACACCCTCTCTGTGGGAACAGAGTGGAAGAAGGCTGGGCAGGGTAGCACTGGAGAGTGGAGGGAGCCCTCGGAGGCCTGCAGGATCCTTTTCCCTGACATCTACACAGGAAGACCCATTAAGTGTTCTGCCAGCTTGGCATGAACTCTTGGGCTAGAGGTGCTAGGAGAAAGGAACAGGAGACAGTGGCAGAGGCCAGCAGAGTAGTCTGTCGGCCTCTGGGATGGCTTGGATTCTCCCTTCTTGTCTCCTCGACTGCCTGCTCCCCAGTACCCTGTCCTCATTCTCACCAACCTGCAGCCTCCTCTCCAACCTCTCACCAACTTTCTGCAAGTCTTGACTGACTCCCTCTTTCACCCAGTGGAGGCCCAGAGAGGCCCCACCCCACCTGGAGGCAGGCTCACAGTGAACCCCAGTCTGGGACCCACTTTTAAGCAGCGTGAGGGTCCTTCCTGGGATTCCCCATGGTTCCTGTCTCAACCTTAGGAGTCAGTCGGCCTGCTTTTTCTTCAGGTGAGGTGGTGCAGCCCTTTAAGTGGACAATGTCTGCCCTCCCATTTATAGGCAAGAGCCTCGCTGACTGGCTCTTACAGAATTTCTGCAGTCTCCAGAGAATGAGCACTATCTACAATCTTCCCAAGCTGTGAAACTGAAACATAGAAATAAAGGTCTTGTCTCAGGGGACTTTAATCTTTTGGCAAATCGTGGTCAAGGAGTCCTCTTTCCTTGGTCACACCTGCCTGGCTCAGGTTTACAAAGGAGGCCACCACAGACAAAGGGCAGCAGGGCAAGCGCAAACAGGGCCACTGTGGTGCCTGCTGGGTCCTGCTGTCCTCACCAGGCTGCTGAAAATGAGGGGAGAGGCGGACAGGCTGTTAGGGGCCATGTGCCCATTTCCCTGGGGTTGGCACACTCACTGACTACCCTTCCGGCCCAATAGGCCCAGACAGGGGCAGCTGCCTAGGAGGAAGGTGAGGGAGAAAGCTATCAGGGTGAAGCCTGGACTTCAGCACCAGACGACACCCTCCTCCCAAGCCTGGTGGGGCTGGAAATGGTGAGTAGAGAGACTATGGTCTCCGTCCCTTACAGGGAGGCCCCCAGGCCCTGGCTGTCCTGCCCTGTGCCCGGGCAAGCTATTCTCAGAGTCCCCTGGAGTCCCCAAGCCAGCACCTGGGTCTCCTCCAGACTGCACTGTGCTGGTAATGAGGGTGTCATAGCAAGACAGCCATCCTTAGTGCCGAGTGACTCCTTGCCTTGATCAGTTATTCTTCACCCTCATTAACAAGCGCTGCCTGATCTCAGGCAGCCGGGTAACCAGCACGGCTGGCAGGGCACATCCATCGGAAGCCGAGGCAGGGGAGGGAGGAGAAGGGCTCAGTCCCCAGCTGTCCTGCTGTCCCTGGCAGCTATGCTGCACCTGTCCTTAGAACACACAGAAAGATGTTGACAAAGGCCTAACTCTGAAATGACTTTGGGCTCAAATCCTGCCTCTGCCATGCCCTGCAGGTAGCCTGCCCCTCTCTAAGCTTCTATGTTCTCATCGAGGTGAAGGTGAGAAAGAGAACAGTTATCAAGTCCCATGTGGATCAAGAGAGGTCAGCTATAGCACCCACAGGCCGCCACCGTGACACAGAAGGTCACATGGCTAAGACGCCACGGAGCTGTGCTAGATGAGTCTGCCCGAAGAGGGCAAGAAAATGCTGGGCTGGTGATTCTGACCAACCAGGGCAGGGTCCTCCAGTGGGGAAGGGAAGGAGCTTGCGGGATGCTGGGACAGTAGCAGGGGCAGCTCCCGTGTGCACAGGATGAGGACAGATGGACCCTCAGAGGAGCTGGAAGGCTCTGCAAGGACTCCAGCCCATGGCAGGTGGGCATTCCTGGCTGGGCAGACAGAGCGCCTTGGTCTGGAAATGCCCTCCAGTGCCAGGGAATCCCTTGCAGATGTTCTCACCCACGGGCTGAGCAGGAATGGTGGGGAGCAGAGGAGCTGGAGCTAGAAAGGAAGCCCACCCTGCACATACTCAGAGAAAGCCGCTCCAGAAGGCCAGCCTGAAGCTTCCAGAGTTCTCGGGTCCCCACCCCACACCTCCAGGCTCCTTTGTTAGTTAGTCGTTGCCTCAGACAAGTCAGTTACAGGTCAGGAAACTCTCTGTGGGACCTTAATCTTCTTTTTTTTTAAATTATGTATTTAGTATAGGGTCTACAGGGTCTCACTACACAGATTCGTAGTGATCCTCCTATTTTCAGCCTCCAATCCAAGCACTGGGATTACAGATGTGCACCAACACACCCAGTCTCGGTCTCAGCACGCGGGGGGGGTGGGGGGGGCACACGCCTAGGATCAGACCCCAGTAGTCCCTGCATCTGCCTAAGCAGGCACTTTAATCAGCTGAACTGTCTGACCAGCCCTTAATCTTCTGAGATGGAAAATACATAAAGCCTTTGCCACTCACACTGGGCGTGACTTGCTGGAATATCTGTGCCTATCACAGGGGGACTGAGAATCTGCCTTGTAGCAAGACACCCATGTGATTCCAGAAGCGAAAGACTTACTGCACAAACCACCCCTGCCCGTTGCCCCTCTGGAAGGCCAGCCTATCCCTGGGCAGGGATGTTTGTTTTGTCTACTATATCAGCACTTGAGGGTTTCTGAAACAGCGCTCATTAAAGGCTTTTCCAGGAAAATGGACTAAGGCTCTGTGGAGCCTCATTCCCTATAGCCTGGAGAGGTGTGCGGGACAGGTATAGCTTGGTGGGGGGGAGGCGTGGAAGAAACAGCAGGTGACAGAGTCCAAGGTCCCTGAGTGGGCACAGCTAGAACAGAGAAGGTGAGGCAAGCAGAGGTGTGATGGCCCAAATGAGCTAGGAGTGGGCAAGGACCCAGGAGGAAGGGAGACAAGCAATGTGGTCAAGTTTTGGGGGCACGGGGGCTTCTGTCCCACACTCCATGAAGCCTCCAGCAAGGCAAGCGGCTCGCTCTATGAGTCGGCCTGGAGTGCAGAAGGTAGCTCCATCTTTGAATCCAGTCCTGGCCTAGTACATGGTGCCGTAATCCCCAAGCTGACTTCCTTGTGCACTGTAGTGGGGAAACTGAGGCACAAAGAGCTAAGGCAAGACTCAGGCCTGGATTCTGGCTCCTGGGCTAGTGTTCTCCCCAACTCACATGGGATCCTAGTGTCTAGAATCTGGCAGGAAGCAGTTGCTCAAGCACTGAGCAGGATATAAATATAAGAGGGATACAAATGCCCTCAGCAAGAGCCGGGGGAATGGCCTTGGCACAAAGGAGGCCTGCGTGGCCTCACGGGATGGGGAGGCACAGGGTGGGGCCAGTGAAGGGCCAGGGAAAGGGGACCCTGAAGAGAGGGCCTGGTCATTCCACCTGTAGAGCAGACGGGCACATCTCAGCTTCTTGGTCTTAGGGATCACTAAGCAATTTCCACACAGGGGGCAAAACAAGGACAAATAGAATTTAAATCTGAAAGATTTGTTATCAAATATGAGGAAGAAGTTCCTACATCTCAGAGAAAAACTGCTGAGATGGCCACAAAGGGGAGGGGCAAGCTTCCTTGGGAACAGACTAATGAAGCTGGAAGAAAAAATCAACTCTCACTCTACCTTGTTTGAGCCTCAAGCTTCCGGGAGAGTGCTTATTCCTGCTCAGCAGGCAATGGGGCAGAGCTGGAGCAAGGGCCCAACCAGCCAGGTTTTCCTGCCTTTGCCTACTCCTCTCCCTGCTCTGGTCTTCCAAGAAGGGCTACTAACATCAATCAAGACTGTGTGGCATCTGCAGAGGATGTCACCATTAATGACTTAACTAATCCACATTAGGGTTAATCCTCTGTGAAGCCATCCTGTGAAGCAGACCCCGCATCTCAGACGAAGAAACCGAGGCACAGAGAAGCCAGCCACAGTCACGCAGCTTATCTGGCATGAGGGAAGACCTACGCCCTGACCTTCTGAGCTTTGTGCTTATTCTACAGGGAACAGATGGAGAGTAGTGGCCTCCGAGGTCAGCTTGACCACACCCAAAGATCTCCCCCCACACACACTGAGTGTTCCCAGAATAGTAGCTATTCCCCTTGGCAGTGCTTTGCACTCTCTCAGCTTAGAGTAGGCCTCGCCTGGGGACAGCTGTGGGTGGGGCTTGTTTGATGGAGATGCCACCTGCCCAGTTGTGCAGAGCCTTACACTTCGCAGAAGCCTGCTTTTGGCTTTATGAATTCTTAATATGTTTTGAAGAAGTGCCCTGCATTTTTATTTTGTACAAGGCCCTGAAAATTGTGTAGCCCACTTAAGGACCAGGGTCCTTAACCCCCGAGGGTGACACTGACACAGCAGGAGGGCAGCCGCCATGGCCTTCCCCCGCAGCAGGGAACTCAGCTTATTCCCCAAGTGATGGGATCCCACTTCCCTTGTCCTGCTCCTCTTCTGCTGATAGATGCAGAGGTCAGCTCTGGGCAGGGCAGCGCTCTCAGAGTCATCCTCCCCCACTCTCCTTCCCAAACACTGTGGAAGGGACCTGGCACAGCCAGGCAGGAGTTGCTCGCCTCCGGCTCAGAGGTGACAACTTACCCTTAGGCTTCCTCACAGCCCCTGGTTTCTTATGGGCTCTCTGGGCTTGCGCAGCCAAAGATAGCCCATCTGGCTTGTCTAGGGTGAGGAAAAGCACGGCTTAGCTGTGGAACAATTTGACCATCAAGTTAAACACATGACACATGGGAGAGACACCCAGCAGGGCACTACCTGACGATAAAAGAAGTGACCTAATTAGAGCTCAAACAGGCAACCTTGAGTTAAAACACACACACACACACACACACACACACACACACACACACACACACACACACATTTTCTGTGTGTATGTAACTGTGACCCTCTAAGACAAGCTACACAGACACTTATGATGCTAAATATTTTTCATGGCTACATTTTTTAACATGTGAAAAAATTTTAATGTAGAAACATCACCCTAAATTCACCTAGTATCTGTCACCTCTGGAAATGAGGTGGGTGGGGGGTTAAGAGACTACTTGCAACTGTAACAATTTAAAAAGAGAATTATTTGAGTGGAGTTCTGGTTTGCTCCTGTGGCCCTGGAGATTGAACCCAGGACCTTTACACCGAGTTACACCTTCAGCTTGTTCTGTTTTCTGAGACAGGGCCTCATGAAGTTCCTGAATTATTCAGGCTGGGCCTGAACTTCGATCCTCCTGCTACAGCCTCCCGGCATGCTGGGGTCACACACTTGCATCACTATACCTGGGTTGGGTTTTATTTTCAGCACAGATGCACCCAGGGTTTAGCAGAGAGGTAGGCGTGTCAGCTCCTTCCTTTCTTTGGCCCCAGTAGTGCCCATTTCCAACAGCACACTGCGGGCGATAGGGCACAGTCTCCTCCTTGCGAGATGACACCAAAGCAATGCCCAGAGGGCAGGAGGTGTAATGATTCTTGTCGTGGTTTTATAGTAGAGGCAACTATGTGAGAAACGCTGGAGACCACAAGGCCAGGAAGCAGGAAGCTGGGCCACTCTCATCTCTGTCAGGTCAGTGGGGTTGAACAGGCTAAGTCCCCAGTGCTAATTATTCCCCAATTATTTCGGGAATTAAAGGATTTGGGGTCCCCCTTCTAGGTCAAGCTGGCTTCTCTCAGTCCCACTTTGAGCCTCTGGGTAGACCTGGGATTTCCCAACCCCTTTCTTGAACTCCAAAGGTAACATAGCCCATCCATGTCTCATGGTGCTGGGTGGCAGCGACTACAGAAGTGAGATCTTCTTGGGGCGTCAGCCTCCTTATTCTTCCTATTAAGACTAAAGCTTTGAATGCTGGTTGCTCCCCTCTGGCGCCGCCTCCATCCTCCGGCTGCTGATTGGCTCCCCCCCATCTTCTTCCACATTCCAGGCCTCTGATTGAGTCCCCTTCTCTGGCTCCTCCTACTCTCCCTGACTTGTGTCCCTCACTAAGATCAGCGAACTATTGCTCCCCTAAAAGCTGTCCTGAGCCTACTCTGTGCTCAGAAGCCAGGACCCCAGGCCCAGAGGTGCTGACCAAATCTGTGGTGGAGCCCAGGAACCTGGAAGTCCACACAATATTGATAGGAAAACACCCGTTTAGTCCAGATCTTTACCAAAAACCCAAAGTGATTAAGTTTCCTGTCCAAGGTCATGCAGTTAATAATCTAAAAGCAAATATTGGAGGCTGCTGATCCCCCTGACCACATTCCCAACACTGCAGCTGTAGCTGCATGTACAGCGCAGGTGTACAACATAACGAAGATGCACATGTGCAGGGCAGAGGCACTCAGCCACCCAGATGCCCCTCCAATCCCCAGGCTTCTGTTCTGGGGCCTGCCTAGCTCTGGTCCCTTTACTGTAGGCTATGGCATCCAAGGTTCAGGGCAGGCTGGCCCCTGTGGAGTGGGGAAGGATGGCAGCCTCTTAACCAGGGCTGGCATCATTCTGCCACCCCACTGGAGCCCAGGTAGCACTGAGCAGCCATGGAATCTGAGCTGTCCCTCCTTATTCTTGCCAGTCCCAAGAGGCTGCCCAAGCTTGGCCTCTCCGTCACCCTCCTGAAGATTCAGGTGTCACACAGCTGGGCCCCCTGCCAAGCTTCTGGTTCCCAGGCCCCTGCCTCTCTTGGGCCTGATCCCTGGATGCCACAGTTTGCCCTGCTGGAAATACCCGGAAGATGAAGAGGGGTAGAGAGAGGCGTTGAAGTGACCCTGCTCCTTCCTGGGCTCCAGGTGTCCCCTTCCCTCTTCCAACAAGCACTGAGCAAACAGGCCAGGTCTTCTATGTCCTGCCACTATGGACCGTCACCACCCAGGCACTCTTCCTCCAGTGCAGCACCTGCTTTGGCCTTAAGCTGATTCCCCTCCAAATACTTGCTGTCACCCAGTGGGGAGCAGTCCAATTAGGAAACAAGCAGAAGATGCAAAGGGACATTTCACCGAGAAAGACAGACAGCTGGCAAACAAACCCATGAAGAAGATATTCATTGCCAGCCACTAAGGGATTAGAAATTACAATCACAATAAGATGTCATTCTATATCTATCCAAATAGCTAGGATAAGAAATTGCGATGATGCCAAACTGTCAAGGGCTTAGAGAAACCAGGTCACATGCTGCTGCTGGGAGCCGAAGAAGGTACAGCTACTATGGAAAACAGCTGAGCAGTTCATCAAACTAAACATGCAACTGCTGTGCAGCCCAGCAATTGTATTTCTGGGCATTTTCCCCAGAGAAACAGGCCTGTGTGTGTTTACACACACAGGCCTGTATGTAAATGTCCATAGAGCAATATTATTGGTGTTATCCCCAAGCTGGAAACTATCCAGCTGTCCTTCAACAGGAGAATGATTAAGCAAACTGTAGCATAACCTACAGTAATGTATGGTCACCAAGAAGGAAAGAAATATTGATTCAAGGCTGAGTGGAAATAGCCAGTCCCAAGAAGTTGCATAGTACAAGTACAACATTCTTGAAATGGCAAAACTACAGAAATGGAGAACAGATGGGTGGTTGCCATTGTTTAGGAGAGGGTAGGGGTGTGGGAGGTGAGTACATGTGGCTTTGGAAAGGCAATGCGAAGGTCCTTCCTGTGGTGGCATGTTTCCTGTTTGACTGCATCAGTGTCAGTGTCCTGGTTGGGAGATTATCATTTTGCAGTGTGCTGTTATGGGAAACCAAGGAAACAGCAGTAGGACTCTGGCTGGATTATTTCTTATGACTGCTGTGAATTTAAGTGATGGCAAAACAGACAAGTCTAAATAAAAAAAAGTTCAGAGATAGAGAAAAGAAAAACCAGTGCTGCCTCTCCCAGGTGAGACAAGAGTGGCCAGGTCTCTTGGAATGGCTTGCACTTGCCCAGAACAGAGTCCTGGCTGCAGGAGGAGCGGCAGCTCCCTCAGTCTTCCTATTTCTCTCTTCCTCTCTGGCTGCACTCTCAAGCAAAACCTTTGAGCCCCCTCCCTTCTCTCTCCTGCCCAAACAGGAAAAAGATGAAGAAGCCACTGGTCCTAAATCATAGAAATTGTTCCTAAGGCGCTTACAAAGTGATGTGCATTTTCGTGGAAGCAAGTCTTGTTAAGCTAAAGACTGACTTT
Organism: Ctenomys sociabilis; assembly: GCA_004027165.1. NCBI lineage: Eukaryota > Metazoa > Chordata > Mammalia > Rodentia > Ctenomyidae > Ctenomys > Ctenomys sociabilis. Next base: position 327 of record PVKA01042910.1, on the reverse strand, counting down.
CAGGTAGTGAAATTGCTGGCACAGCAGGCAGAGGAGGGCAGAAGCCAAGCAGCAGAAAAGGGAGGCTGCCCCACACCCTGCCACCAGGGCTGCAAGCTGGGCTGCTTGACCAGGCCACTGTGTCCAATGGGTGGTGGGCAGAGACGTGGGCATCAAGGAGGTGATTAGATGGCAGTGCATCAGGGTTAGATAAGAATGATTAGAAACAGAGAAAATTAGGGTTTGATAGATTAAAAGATATTCATTTACCCAGAAACTTTCTCTTTTTTGTGCAAAGGACTGGCCGTTTCCACTCTAGCTGGTGACCAGAGTCGGGGGTGAGTCACC
>PVKA01042909.1:0-17098 GCA_004027165.1 Ctenomys sociabilis | reverse complement strand
TCAAAAGGAAAGTCCATCCTGCTGCCGCATCAACCTTCAGCTATGGAAAATAACTACAATGAAATGAAAGTATTTCACTAGAGTGCAAATTCTGTTCAATGCTTTGAAATTTATGTATGTTGTAAAACTAGAAAACTATGGTTTTACACACATTAACTGAAGATTTTCCCACAAGGATATAAAATGTAAGAGTAAGCCCAGTGAATGACTTCCTAAATCCCAAGAACCCATAATCTGCAGCCATGATGTCTTGCTGTGACATGAGCTTTTTCAGGTTATTGGGACAAGGAGCCTTATACAAACTCTGAAAGAATTTTGTTTTGTTTTTTGTTTAAAAAGCATCAAGAAATTTTATGATTCAGGGGGTTGAAACCCCAATGTTACAGGCAAGGCTTCATTTTTACGAAATATGAAGCACTCTGTTTCTTCCATTTCTAACAGCTCGGCAAGGGAAGCCACCACCAAGTCGTGCTCCTGCAGCATTTCCGGGTAGCGGGACACGGCTCGCTCAATCCTTGCTGAACGCCGCACAGGAGTGATAAGCTTCATGTCTTGCACTTCTGGCATTCCGCTTACTCCTTGGCTCCTTCCTGGGTGCCTGAGATGCATTGGGCTGCCTGGGCCTCATGGGAAGCAGCGTTCTCTATGAAGTGCCGTGACTCTGGATCCACGCAGGGGGCTGAGCACTGAACTGGAGTTCAGTCTGTGACCACAAAGCTTGCTTCTGAGTCCACTTACCTAGGGATGGAGGAGATCTGTAACTTGATACCAGGATGATTATCCTGCCCTCCCTCAGGTATTTGGGGCATTGCTGGAACTTGGTCCTTGTCCTCTGCAGGAAGACAGGGCTCTCCAGGTTCCATCTTCCTTGGCAGTTCTTCCACTGATCTGGTATTAGTTGCAGCAACTAAAGAGTCAGAGGCAGTTCCTGTGTATGTAAGAAAGAGTGGGAAGGGAAACACAATTTAGTAATTAAACACTTAGATCAGTAAAATGAAAAGATAATCTATACAATGATTCCCCAGTGATCTTCATGAAGTCCACATATATTTTGAGTGAATTACATTAAGTGGCACTGATAACTAGCTTCTCCCAACAAATCCCATGGCAGTGGCCTCTGACATCAGGCCACTCTGCTCACCCGCCCTCCATGGAGCCTCGGGCCTGGTACCCAGGACACACTGAGCACATCTTCAGTCTTCTTTACCCCTAAGAGCTCCTGTACAGCCGTGCTGGCCTTCTAGCCTTACACCAAACCATGCATCGATTTTCCTGACTTGATTCAATTTCCCAAACCCCTCTTTACCCAGAGATTGACCACATAGTTATCACCTTAAACTGTTAGTAAAATGTATCTTATGTTAGCTTAATTCTCATGATTTTCAACCACAATGAAAGGAAGTAAGCTAGACTAAGATAGGCTGAGCCCTGAGAATATCTGCTGGGCAGATGGGCACAACAGGCACGGATTCCTATTTCCTTTCCTTTCCATCCCTTTGAAGAATGTTCCATGTGCTATAAACACAATGCCAGATATCTGAACTGCAGTATTACTTCCAGTCTACTCTGAGTTTATTTATTCTGACTTATTTCCAAGAGTAGTGGGTTACTTAGCTGTAATTCCACAGTGCTTGTTTCCTAGTTAAATCTAGTTTTTAAAAGAAATTATTTATTTTTTATTTATTTGATACAGGATCTCGCTATGCAGTTCAGACCTATAATGACCCTCCTCTCTCAGCCTCCCCAGCACTGGGATTATAGGCACATACTGCCACATCTGGTTCTGGGGCTGGCATGGCATGCATTACTGGGGATCAAACTCAAGTCCTTGCGCTTGCCAGGCAGGTGCTTAGACCCTGAGCTAACTCCCCAGCTCCTCAATCTGTTTTTAAAGGAATCAGTTTTGTCACTTCATAAGAAGTATCTACTTTATTTTTCAAGATAACTTGTTTCACCTTTCTGTCTAAATAACAAGTATGTCGCATGGTAATCATACGCCACTCACTGTGCCTGGCACACTAGCTCTCATGAGAACGTCCTCTAAATGTTCTGACCAAGGACAGTAATGGCTAAAGATTCCTGCAATGGCTAATTAAAGAGCTAACATGAGTTTAGATGAGTGCTGGTGGGTTTGTTGTAATTAAACACAGATCTTAACCCTAGGCATCTCTTCCTTCTGCCTAGGTCTTTTCTGACAAAGAGTCACTGTCTTCTTCCACTGGAGCTCCAGGAAGGCAGGACGCTCCAGGCTGATCTAGCGGAAACGAACTTCGTTCAGTGTCGGGCGCATACATACTTGTAATAGTAGAAATAAATGAGCTGACGGCAATGGCTGAAAAGGTCAGGCCATGAAAACGAAGAAGTGAGAGGTGTACTAGGGGATTACAAGAGTAACAGTACCTTGTGCAACTCTGTTCTGATCTTGCAAAATATTCAGAACAACATCCCGCAACTCTTGTATTGGCTGGAGGGAAGAAGAAAATAAAGAAGTGCTATTAAAAGTATTCATGGGGGCAAAAGCCAGGGAACATTAGCAGAAATAAACTTCTGGTAATAAAAATGTTTCTTTTGAAAATCTCTTGTCTTTCTATAAACAGTATTTAAAAGTTTTATAATTTCATGAGAAAAATGGAGGAGCAGAGAAAATGTTGGTTAAATGTTGTTGACTTTAGTGAAAGATGTGTTTGAAGTTTTCCATAAAAAACATTTCTCTAAATCAAATCCTATTTTCCTTTTAACTTAGATTCTGGTCCAAAGAGTAAAGTACCATATAGAAAACATATCACATATTTTTAGTGTTGTCTTAGTTTAAGTCTTATTTTCATCATAAAAATCATACACGATAGGGCCGGCCAGATAGCTCAGCACACTAAAGCACCTGCTTAGGGAAGTGCAGGGACTGGAGTTCGATCCCTGGCACCACAGTGTGGGCCCCGCCCATGATTCGAGAAGGAGACTAATACTGGGCTTGATGGTACACACCTGTAATCCCAGTGCTTGGGAGTCTGAAAACAGGAGGATCATTTCGAGTTCAGTCCGTGTAGGTAGACCCTATAGGTCCTGTACTAAATATGTTTAAAAAAAAATCATACACCTCATTTCAGAAAAATTAAATTTCACAAAAAATCTCACTGACAATCCAGGAAAGAGATTGGAAGAGGCCTCTCTAGGCAAAATAAGGCAATAATTAATTATAGGAACAGTGGAAGTTGTGTTTGAAGGGTGGTAACAGCAGAATTTACAACATGGATCAACATATCCATGTTTCTTGCATATTCGTAACAAGGTGAACACTAAGGTGAGCAGAATTTCCATGGGACTCTATTGGAGAATGAAGGCTGGCAAAGGCCTCTGAGGGATGACAGTGGGTGTATATGTTCACATACTGGAGATTTGTCCAGCTGCGTGCGGGAGGGGCTAAGGCCTCATCCTGCATAGCTGGAAGTCTACAAATTATGTGTACAAAGGAAACATCAAAAACCAGCAATGAGGGCCATGGAGATAGCTCAGTAGAATAAACGCTTGTCTGGCAAGCGGAAGGTTCTGAGTTCAATCCCCAGTACCGGAAAAAAAAAAAAAAAAGAAAAAGAAAAAGAGCAATGAGGGCTGGTAAGCTCAGCAGACTAGGTAAATGTAGGGATCAGGGCTCAATCCTTGGTCTGGCATGCTGTGCCAGCCCCACCCCTGGGGCACACTGAGCTGGTAACTGAGTCTAGGCATGGCAGTGCATGCCTGTAATCCCAGTGCTGGGGAGGCTCAGACAGGAGGATCACTATGAATCTGAGCTGCATAGTGAAATATATAAGTTAAACAAACAAACAAACAAACAAAAAACTGCCCAGCAATGTAAGCATGCTTTCTGGAATTATAGAGGTAAAAATATTAAAATAATCATTGTGATCTGGGAATTAGAAAATGTGAGGGGAAGGAGGCAGAAGTTCTACTGAATGAACCATACTGATTATTTGACTGTTGAAATGATATGCATGTAATACTCTGAGAATAACGGAAACAGCAGAATAGTAATAGGAGATGGAAAATGACATTCAAGTGAAAAGAATTATAAAATTATTTGATGCAGTTCTCATTAAAAAATTACACAAAATGCTTTTGCCTCAAGTTTTAGAATTAAAAAAAATATTTCATGCTATATCTTCTGCATTATTAACATATGGATACTGCTATATTGAGCTGAGTATATTTTTATATTCATTATAAGCGTTAGATATTGATGTTACAAATATCTGTGCCATTACTTTCCATAATTGCATATTTTTACAACTAGTGCTAAATGGGACATAGTCACTTTGCATGTCATGCTGTTTCCTAGGAAATATTTAAATATGTTCACTAAAGATATACTAAATTGCATATTCTGTGTACCACTTTATGAAGTAAGAGTTTAACATTGCAGGGCTGGGGAGATAGCTTGGTGGTCTAAGTGCCTGCCTAGCAAGCACAAGGACTGAGTTCGATCCCTGGTACTGCCAGGACTGTGCCAGCCCTGAAACTGCCTGGTGGCACACACACCTGTAATCACAGTACTAGGGAGGCTAAGACAGGAGGATCACTACCCATCTGAACTGTGTAGTGAGACCCTGTACCAAACAAACAAACAAACAAACAAACAAACAGTTTAACACTGAATTATACAATCATCATCTTACGAACTAGAGTGAAATCCTACCAAAGAGAATTTTAAGAAGTCACCTATCCAAGAGACACTCACTTTTGCTCCATTTTTAATGGCCTCTTCGTACAGCCCAATGACATCAAAGGTGCCTTTTCTTGCCAATAGCTTTGCTTTGCAGATCCAGAATTTAGCAAATTTTTCAGCCTCCGGAATGTTGGACAAAATGGCAAATATTTCATTAGAAAGTATACCCTGGAAAAAAGAAAATATCTAGAGGTAATCAGCACCATTTCACCATCACTTGCTTTGTTTTTCAATTTGGAAGCAGATGCTTTCTATTAACTGACCAAATCCTAAGAACACCATGGTGGATACCTTCATTCATCCTCCTAGTAGGCCTGTTGGTATGGTCTTTCCTATTTCTAGCATTGCCACCCTCCACAAAATGGTTCCTCCTTAGTCTCACATCCCCTAGCAGTTAACACAGAAGGTATGCAAAAATATGCAAATATAAGCTACGCAGATAATGGTTTGATCATTGGAGCTTTTTAAAAATTCCAACTTTACTGAGGTATCCCTTAGTACATATAATAAAATGTACCCATTTTAATTGTGTGTTTGAATGATTTTTGATGCTGTTCATTAGATTTTAAGAGTTATGTAAGCCCAAACAGAGAAACAATATTGAGCACAGCAGAAGGTATGGAACGTATTTTATATTTTTATGCAGCGAAAAAGCAAAAACAGGGTTGAGGATGTAGCTCAATGGTACAGCGCTTGCCTAGCAACCTCCAAAAACCAAACCAAACCAAACTAAACCCTAGAGTTGTCAATAGTTCTCAGAAAATATTCACAATGCTATATAAATAGGAGCAGTAAACAGTGACCAGAATTCCCACGTAATGTTTAACAGCAGAATGAAGGCTGGAACAGGTGTGCAAAGGTCAGGGGTGCTTGTATGGTGTACTGGCAATTCACTGCAGGTACATATGAAAGAGTTGATGCCAAGCTGGCAAGATAGCTCAGTGGACTAAGCGCCTGCCTAGGCAAGTGCATGGACCGCAGATTGATCCTGGCACCATACTGTGCCAGTCCCTGTGTTTGAAGTGGCTTCTGTCAGGGCAGTGACATGGACCAGGGGGAAGACGCTATCACAGCCAAAGCCCAGGGACTGGTTCGCTCAGGCTGGAAGCACCTCCTACTCCTCTGGGGATGTGGGCAACACCAAGATAAGTTCACAGTTAAGAATCACCAGTGTAACTACAATGGGCTGTTTTATTATTAATATTTTTTAATTTTAATTTTAAATTTTTTGTATTTTAGGGAAGGATCTACAGGGTGTTCAGGTCTCACTACTAGATTGGACTCAGTGATCTCCTCATTTACAGCCTCCCAAAGGCTGGGATTACAGGCAGGTACCGCCACAGCCAGTCTCAATTGCTGTGTCAGTGGACCCCGGGGCCAGGGCTAGCACAGCACTCCAGGGGATGAAACCCCCAGCCTGGTTGCAGGCGCTTTAATCTGCTGAGCTATTTGGATGGCCCCCAATGGGCTGTTTTAAAAAAGACTCATAGACAGCAGAGCTATCACATGGACAATATTGAAGAAGAATCCATGAGCTGACAATTCAACTGTACAATCCTCCCAGAACGCAGGATGACAAAAAGAAGTGAACAGTGAGAGACCCAAATTTAAGAGTTTTGAGGGACACATTCATTGTTCAGTAATACCAATGTCCACCTGAGAGGATTCCTACAAGAAAATTTTAAGTGAACAAATCTGAGCATATACCAAAGCAGATGCAGAAGGAAAAATTTAAGAACTAAACAAAGAAATAATTGTTCTGATTAAAGATCTCTGGAAAGTCAACCAGGATGAATGAAAAAGATTTTTAGTACTTAGTAAACCAAAGATAAAAAGAAAATCGTTTAAGATTTGAGAGCAGGAAAGAAAGAGATTACTGTTAGAGGAGATTTGGGTGGATATGTGCCTTGACACAAAATTGCAAGAATATAATCTAAAAATTTGCTAACCATGTCTCAATTCACACCTATCATTTTATTATTTCAGTTTATTACTGTCTCTATGAACTGAAACAGTATAGAAAGTAGAAAAGAGCTAAACAAAAGTAGATTCATAGAAACTGAATAAAGTATCAGTTAAATTTAAACATAATAATAATAATTATACATATATGCCTATGGGTTAAATTTGCTTTTCACAAGCGGAGTTTTAGATATGTTAAAAAGAAATTCAGCTGTACACATTTATGCAGGACATTCCTAAAATAAACTTAGAAGAGTTTAAAATAAAGGGGTAAAAAAAGTTCTGCCAGACAAATTGTTATACATCTCAAGGTTAATATCAGACAAAAGGTAAATCAAAGCCAGTCATAAATCTTTAAGCACTTAACATAGCTTTGAAAACTACAAAGCTAAAATTGACAGAACTACAAAGAAAAAATTGTCAATGACTAATTCTCATTTTAGAGAAACTTCAGCATATTTCAGAATGCAACATAAGTGGTAAACAAATAGAATATTTATCCTTTTCAAATACCTTTGGAACATTTACTAGGAAAGCTTAGACATTAAGATCACAAGGAAAATTTCAATAAATTCCATCAAGCAGAATAAACACAGCAGAATAAATACTGGTCATAGTTATCAACCATGATATAGTATAATTAGAAATGAACATGCAGATAGAAAGACAGAAATTCTATAAATCTGGAAATTCAGACCCTTTTCTAAGAAGTCTTTCAACATGGAAACCTCTAACCATTTAGAAATGTACCATGGAAATGTCTGTTATTAAGCCATTGTCTCTTAGCTTCAAATCCTCTACTCACTCTCTGCTTGGTGATGGAGCTGGAACTCCGCTGTCTGAGCCAGTACTGGGCGCCAGAGGGAGGCAGCAGGGATGGAGGATGCCACTGCTCTCACCACCCCAGGTCCCCCTCCCTCGTGCCAGGGGCTGCCTTCCTTTTTCTGGCACTCAGACCCCAGCTCACTGTGCTCCTTTGGGGGCAGAAGCATCAGCTGAGTAGCAGCCTTTTCTCAAGGTATGAGCCCAGACCTGCAAGGCCTTCTTGTCTCTAAGATGCCAGCAGCTGCTGGGTAGAACATCCATTACAGTTGGGTCCTGTGGCCACCAGGGCTCATTTCTGTAGTCTGATATTATAAAGTATGTATTTGGCTCTTCTCTACTTCCGGGAGATTCTTAAAATTTCTGTAATCTCCAAGGAGAAATGTTTATTGTATGCTAATGAGTTGATAGACAGACCCTAATAGAGGTCAAGATGGCATGTGGACACTGGAAAGTCCAGGGCAGGTTAGAGGGCTGGGACACAACTGAAGGTTAAGCTGACCACCAGTGGGGACGACTCCATCAGCTGTGCCTATGTAATGAAACGCCCCTAAATTCTAAAGGTCAGGCTTCAGACAGCTTCTAGATCACAGAACACATGAAGGTTCTTGGAGGACGATGGGCGTGGGTGGGGACGGTTACAAGCGCTGCACCCCTTGCCATATCTATGTCTCCACTGGCATCTCTTGTAATGTCCTTCCTAATAGGAAAGTAAAAGGAAAATGTTTCCCTGCATTCTGTGAGCCACTCTAGCAAAGTAGAGGACCCTGACTAAAATGACCAGGGCTTACATTGAGCATTACAAGTGGGAAAGGGTCAGTCTTATGGACAAAGTTCTGTGGGATGTGATCTTTAGGTAGACAGCATCAGAACTGAATTGATTTAGAAGGTACCCGGCTGGTGTCTGTTGTACCCGGCTGGCTGACTGTCCCCACAGAAGTATTCTGTTGACTGCCTAGTAGGACAATGGGAAAAGCGTTCGGCTGGTTCTTCCCATAGCTCCCTAGCTCTGTTTCCCTCGGCCCAGTGCCAGCTGTAGTGCCTTAGTTTCTCTTTGCTACCTGGCCTGCGTGTAGCACAATGATGACATCGTGCAGTACCTGCATCCCCTTGGGTCCTGCTTTCCATGTTGTATACCTGGGTTCACAGTATGTTTGCATTTCCTTTTTTTTTAAGTGGTTGATACAGGGTCTCACTACACAGCTCAGACTCAGACTCATAGTGATCTCTTGTGTTCAACCTCCCCAGCGCTGGCATTGTAGGTGTGTGCCACCATGCCCAGCTCAGCACACTCCGGAAGAGCCAGTGCGGCATATGGTGCTGGGGATCGAACCCTGGTACCTACACTTACCTAAGCAGGCGCTTAGTCAGCTGAGCTAACTCACCAGCCCAATGTGTTTTCATTTCCAACAGCCAGCCCAATGTGTTTTCATTTCCAACAGCCAGCATCTTGCATTCTCCTATGTCTAGGGTGAGTGATACCTGGAAATTTTTGTCTCCTCAAGGAAGCCACTGACAAATAAGCACAGAAGTATTAAGGCTGCAGCTACTTTATGCTTGGGATGACTCAGAGCCCTGGCTTCCATGGGCTCCAGAGCATCCCCATCGGACTAAGCCATGGTCACCCTCTGGGATGAGCCTGACACCACACCCTGTTGGTGTGTGTCTCACAACCTCACTTCAGTCGCTATTTTCTGTGGAAATATCTTCCTAATAAATGACTTCCACACAAACCTTCCTTATAGAGTCTGTTTTGGGGAAATACTCATGAGTAATGGATCTCAACATTATATTTCTTTATGGACTTTTTTTTTTGTCTTTTTGAGACAGGGTCTCACTATGCAGTTCAGGCTGGCCTTAAGCTCACTTTGTAGCTCAGGCTGGTCTGGAACTCACAACAACCCTCCTGCCTCAGCCTCCCAAGTGCTGGGATTACAGGCATGCACCACCATGCCTGGCTATGGACATATTTTTGTCACTTGACCCTGACTGATAAAATACATAAGCCAAATTTGAGGGATATAAGAAAAACAGAATAAAGAGGAAAATTTATAGCATCACACATATTTTGAGAAAATAAGAAAGATTGATTTAAACCATCTATGTTTTCAACTAAGAAGCTATTAAAAGAACAATACATGCTGTAGGTGCATAATCACAGAGCACTGAAGGGGTAAAGACATTCTTGGACTCTTCTTCACCTGTTACTCATTAAAAACTGTTTCCTTTGGAGGCAGACAGGGACTGAAAAGCAGTTACTTTCTCTGGTCATTTGTCTATCAGTCTTTTTATTTTTTGAGCCAAATACAGTAAATTCTGTACCTTTCAGACTTGCCAAATATTTTTCTATAATCTCTTTAAAAGGTCAGTGTTACCACCAAAGGATAGAATGTGCTTGCTTTGGGCAAGGACCTTTGTATAGTTCCTTTGCTCTTTTATTTTAAAATTTTGCTTTTGGAGAATCTCCTAAGGATTTTGCTTATCATGCATTGTATCCTGATCTGGAGAACGCAAGGTACAGTTTAGATACCATTTCTAGCTACCAAGAACACGTATGATACTTCCGTTTTGTAGGACCTTGCCTTCTGATGTCAATTTTATCCAAATGTTAATTTTTTTACCCTCTGGACCTTGATACCTGAAGAAGGCAGGGTGAAAATTACATCTGGATCCTTCTGGTACTGGACTGCTTGGTTTACTTCCTAACTTCTCCATGCCTCAGTTTCATTTGAAAAGTGGTCACAGTAATAGCTACAGTGGTAAAGAATTTGTGTATCATCCTTGCGCAGGGGCCATGCTAATCTTCTCTGCATTGTTCCAATTTTAGGATACATGCTGCTGAAGCGAGCACTACAGGGTAATAACACAAGACAATAGAGGTCAAGTGCTTTCAAAGCTCCTGGCATACAAGATCCACTGTTTTAAGTGCAATTCATTACTATTATTGTCACTATAATTATTATTCTAGATGACAGAGTAGCTAAATTTCTGTTTAAATAATTATTATCTACCCTGCATTATATTTAAGAAAAAAGCTCAGAAATCTCTAAGACTCTGGGCCAAAGCTTTGGTTTCAGAGACCATTTTTTTTTTTTTTTTGCGATACTAGGGCCAAAGGGCCTTCTAAGATTTTGAGATACTAAGTCACTAATTTGTCTAGTCTCAGCTTGAACTTATGATCCTCCTGCCTCAGCTCTCAGGGTGTGCTAGTGTCCAGCTGGGCCCAACTCTTTATCTTCCCCACTTACCTCTTCAATGAGCCTCAGACATTCTGCCAGAGTGCTGTTAATCTTATTGCATAGGTTCAGCTGTGCTTTCTTTTCTTCTTCTTCTTCTTCCATGCTCTTCCAGAATGAAATATTCATTTGCTCTATGACTTTTCTTTTTGTTTTAATTTCCATAGGGGGCCGTTTATAGATTTTCCCCTTAGATTTCTGCCACTCTTCTAGTTGTTTTCTTTCATGCGATTAAAGGGGAGAGAGGATGGCTTTAGTTTTTCTTCATACATGGTATAGTTTCTAAAGTATATGATATACAGTGATCAGTTATGACTAAACCTTCAATTACAGGCAAATAGAACAGAATTAAAAGACAATTTCAAACAAGTAATGGCCATACTGCATGGTTCCCTCCCATTAGAAGGCAGATTTCAGGAGTAGTGACACAGTCTGCAGTCCCAGGCTTGGGAGGCTGAGGCAAGATGATCGCCATGAATTCAAGGCCAGCTAGGAGTACATAGTGAGTTTAATGTCAGACAGAAGAATATAGTGACACTCTGTCTCAAAAACAAAAACAACAAAAACCTCTAGAAGCAGAGTTTAGGATAAATGGGATCATGGGTGGCTACGGAGCTAGCCCTTCAGTCTTAGTTTTGTGATCATTCCTTATTTTTCTCAGAGCCCCTGCCCCACTCGGAGACCGCTGATGTGGTGCTCCATTTCTCCCACCACAGACTTGTTATCTGTCATTCAACCTACACCCACCAAAATGGCATTCTGCCCTCAGTGGGGTGTCAGTGCTTACAGTGGCCACCTTTACTCAGCTCCTCAGCCCTCTCCTGACCTTTCAGCAACTAGATGGATACTTCCAGGCTCTTAAGTAGCTGGTCATGCCAAGTCCTAACCCTGTGTTTTTCTCTTTTATTCTCTCCACCTTGCTTCTGAGCAGCTGACAGTCTACATTTTGGGGGCAGAGGCACCAAGACATCACTTAGATTGTCCAATTTCTTTAAGTTACAACAATGTACTCATAATTTTGAAGTGTGCACTTCAATCTAGATTTCTTCCTGGACTCTCAATCTTTGTAGAATCTACTGCCTAGTTGTTATGTTTTGCTGTCTGACAGATGTTTTAAATTTAATATTATCCAAAACAAAGTTTTTGATTTTCATCTCCAAATCTGCTTCCAGTTTTTTTTACTTTCCCAGTCTTCTCAGTTTCTAGAGCCTAAAACTAAGAGCTGTCTTTGAGCTCCTTTCTTTCCTTCCTACCTGCACATGACCACAAGGATCACTGTTGCCTCTGTCTACGCTACCACCATGCTGGTCTATGCCTTTTTCACCATCGTTGGAAAAGTCAGAGCAGCTCCTAATCACCCCTGGCTTCCACTCTAACCTTATCAAAATCACTGTAAAATGCAAGGCAGATATGTTATTGCTGAGGGTTGCTGGGACTTTCGGAATGAAATTCAAAATGTTCTCCATGGCTGCAAAACAGCCTAACCTGGCTCTTGTGTGTGACTCCAAACTTGGGCCACCCCTCTCCCTCTCACTTCCAAGGAGTGCAGGCCTCATTTCCATGCTCATTCCTGCCTCAGGGTCTTGCATCTTCAGGTCTCTGCTTGCATGACACTTTCTTGAAGACAATTATCTAACATTATCCTATCTTATTTAATCTGTGTGTTCAGCTCATGTCCTCTATTAGAACATAAACTCCATGAGAGTGGAAACATGTCCAGCGCCTCGCACCATGTTCAGCACACATAAGTATTCAGCATTTACCGTAACATTCACTACTGTTAGTGTGTGATTATGTGGGAAGGGCCTCAAGTCATGTAACCATGATGACAATCAAGATGTGAGTCTGTCCTAACTCCTTAAAACATTTCTTCGTGTGACTTTGTAGTTAACAGGGCCCCTAAGCCCAGCTCCTAGAAATCACTGGTCTGCTTTGTCTTTATAGTTTGTTTTTCCCAGCATGACAATAAGTAATCTTTAATAAATGAATGCCATTAGCCCTTTTGCTTCTCTCCCTTTGACTCCAGCGAACAATTCATTCCTGCTTAGTTCATCCCTGACTGCTCCCCCACTCACCCCTTTACTCTAAGCATCTACTTAGTGGTAGCAGTTGGGAGATCTGACATGTTTTTCCTCTGGCTCCTTGGCAATCTTTCTATCTCCTTATTCTTCCTTCAACTCATACAAGAAGAGGGAACCTTTCTCTTCTGAAGCCAACTTACTCCTAGGAGCTCAATGTCATTGTATTTTTCTAACATTCTCCATCTATGCACCAAACTACAGCTCCAGGGAAGGGCAGAGACTGTGTTCACCCCACCCCATCTAACACCTGACACCTGTGGGCATGAAGGGATGCCTGGTGCATGAGAGGTTTCCACACTCTGTTCCTTTGGAATCGAATATGCTTAGCAGGCCTGTCTGACGAGTGCTCTGCTCTGATCTAGGCTGGGGGCCCAGACTTCATTTTCGATTTCAGCTAACTTTACATGCCCCTTCACCCCTTGTCAGGTATACACATGTGCTTCTCTGGGGAGGTTCTCTGACATTATGGCACTGTTTAGTCCTGGGTCGAAAGCATACAAAAGACTTTAGCTAATGCATGAAAAGTCTTTCTCACATTATGAATGTTCATAAGAACCCAGGAACCTGAGATGCTGATGTTTATCATCTCCATGCTGACAGCCACACCTCTGTTTTAGCTTACTTTCTAAACTCAGCCCACTCAGAATCATGGAAGCTTTCTGTTTCTGCTTCCTAGCTAACTTTTCTCAATTCAATCATTGGTTTTCTGGCAGGGGACAGTCACTCACCTAGTTCCTGCCTCTGTGCCTCATTCTCCTGACTCCTCCTAACCTGCCCTATTCCCTTGCTCGTCAGTATTTCTTGAGTGGACGGCATCAACAAACAGCCTAATTTCCTATCACCCAGTCTCTGTATTTCAATTTCTTTTTAAAGATAATTTGAAACACATAGAGTTATGGAGAATGACTTACAGTGGTCGCTCACTTATCATGGAGGTTGTTTCAGACACCCCAGTGATAAGTGAAAATCAGCAAAGTAATAGTTTAGTATTTTATATACTTTAAGGCTTCATAAACCCTTCCCACACTTCTATAAACCTCTCCCACATTTTTAAAAACACTTCTCTCAGGCCTTCACAGAAAGCAAATTGGTCAAGCAATGGCCGTGACTCACCCGCATGGCTGACACTGACAAAAAATCTACAAACTGTTGTATAGGGTTTCTGGTAAATCCTGTGGGGATCTGACTGACCTTGTCAGATATAAAAGTTACAGAGCCTGTCTGACAGTGGCGTTTGAACTGAGGGTCACATTGCTTGCTGCTTCAGGGGCATATTTAGGGAGTCACCACTATGGCAGAAAACATCAAGACCAAAATCAAGAACTACAAGACTGCCCCTTTTGACAGCCGCTTCCCCAATCAGAACCAGACCAGGAACTGCTGGCAGAACTACCTGGACTATCACCGCTGCCATTAGGCAATGACTGAGAAAGGGGGTGATATCTCTGTCTGCAAGTGGTACCAGCAAGTGCACAAGTCCCTCTGCCCCATATCCTGGGTCACAAACTGGGGAGACTGCTGAGCTGAAGGCACATTTCCTGGCAAGATCTGAACGGATTCTACCTGTTTCTCTGTCCTCTGTTCATCTCCCGGTGGTAAAGGGGGACCTGGATACATGATGGTCCTACCCTGGGACCCTGAATCATGACTTAACTCAGAATAAAAGCTCTGTGGAAAAGTGAAAAAATAAAAAATAAATAAAAGTTACAAGCCGGGCGTGGTGGCGCAGGCCTGTAATCCCAGCACTTGGGAGGCTGAGGCAGGAGGATTGTTGTGAGTTCGAGACCAGCCTGAGCTACAAAGTGAGCTTAAGTCCAGCCTGAGCTGCATAGTGAGACCCTGCCTCAAAAAGACAAAAAAAAAAAAAAAAAAAAAAAAGTTACATAAAGTCTTGCTTTATCTTGGTCTTAACCATCCAGCGGAAAAGGATAAAAACAAGGTATAAAAAGTAAAGCCATATTTATATGCTGAGCTGTAAAAGGCTCAAGTCAATAACTTCCGACATTGCCAGTTCTGTGGATAACCCACTACTATTATGGACTACTGGACTATATTGGATTACTTTGCTGAATTTACGCACCTAAAATATTTGAATGGCAATGGAATACCCATCTCTGACAAAAGTAAACAAAAAAAGGAGCTATAAATGAAGGACCATTTTGTAGTGGAAAAAAAATATGTATTAGACTGGGGACATAGCTCAGCGGCCCAGTGCCTGCCTGGCAAGTGCAAGGTCCTGAGTTCAATCCCTGGTACTGAAAAAAACAAAAAACAAAAAAACAAAACAAAAAAACATATATATATATATATATATATATATATATGGTTTTCTTTTTTTTTTTGTCTTTTTGAGACAGGGTCTCACTATGCAGTTCAAGCTGGCCTTAAGCTCACTTTGTAGCTCAGGCTGGTCTTGAACTCACAACAATCCTCCTGCCTCAGCATATATATATATATATATATATATATCAGTATACAAAATAGGATAGATATGTAGCTACTTTCTCTTATTTCAATGAGAAGATTTGTAGTAATAGTGTTTAGACAAGATATATCTGTATCTTGTACTATGAATAACTACTATGAAAACAATATGCAAATATTAATTATTGTAACTGCCCTAATAACTTGTTCTGAAACTGTCTCATGGCTATTTCTTTATCAATAGAATATTAAAAAACTTCTAATGTTAACCATTTTCTAAACTCAGTAAACCTACATAATTGTAACTACATACATATACTGATTGGTACTGCAAAATCCCGTGATATAGCGAAAAATTTATTATAATTTAGATTAATATGTTTTGAAAATCTGCGAAACAGATTGTTAAGGATGAACTGCAAAATAATGAGGGATTACTACATAACACATGCATCACCTAGCTGTCAAGTCTTAATATTTGTTATAGTTATTTCAAACCTTTTTTTTTAAGGCAATGGCTAATAATTAATTACTTAGGAATATTTATGACCTATTTCCTAACCAAGGACTCCTGATAGTCAATTTACCTACTTATTTCAAGTTGAAAAAATCTGAAATTAAGACAATTACCTTCGATCCTCTGCTGTTGTCTTTTTAACATTGGGATTAGTTTGGGTACCATTTGGGACTCCTCTCCCATTTCCAGTTGCAATATTAGCTTGAGTTTTGGGAGCTGTCTTGCAAAGGAAATGCTTTGAGGGAAAAGTCTTTTTCAACTTGGGGTCTATAGTCTGTGCTCTTTGTTGAAAGCTGTTGGTTCTATTTGCCTTTATGCCAGGAGTGGTTGGAATGACTGAATTAAAGTTGCCAGTGGTCAAATTAGGCCTCTGGCTTATGGATTTTGATCTTTGTAGTACACTTGTCTGGGACCTAAAAAAAGGTTGTGTGGTCTTCTGATCTTGCTTGATGTTTGGATGTCGGTTGGTAGGTCCCCCCTGCTGTGAGCTGGGGCGTAGCCTGGGGTTGGCATGTTTTACTTTCTCTTCAGTTTCAGTGTATGACTGTACCTTAGTTACTTTTGATAGTTCATATTTACCCCTGTTAACCTTTACATCCTTTATGCTCTTGACCTCTGGTTTCTTTGATGCCTGAGTCCTACTAAGGGTCTGATTGAAGTGAGAGGGAACTGTCCTTGTGGGCTTTTCTGGTCTTGCAAACTCTGCTCCTTTAGAGAGTTGCTGTACCTTTACTGGGAGAGTCTTTATTTGTGTTTTTCTAACAAATTGTTTATTAACCTTGTCTTTCAGAATAGCACTATTCTCCAAACTTTTCCCCAAAACTTGTTTAGCAGTCAAATTACTCTTGGTTTGATTATAAGAATTGGTCTTGGGCTTGCTTGTGGTACATAATGAAGGATCTAGCTTCTTAGGTTCTGATAAGGCCTGAGGCATGTTCTCTTTGTCTGACTCTATGAGAAGGCCACCCAAAGATTTGCTTTCGACATGGGTGCTATCCACAGAACCTGTGCATTTTGCATTTGTCTGACCAGTTATCTGCTGCTTTGCGGTTGTCAGTCCCTGTGCATTAGGTGACCTCGTGGGCTTTCTCGACAGTTTTCCTTTAGCAGATGATCCAGCTTCACATTGCTGGTGACTCTTGCTGGAAGGTTTACAGTTTGGGTTAGAAGAAACACCTCCTGCAGTCAGACTTCTGCCCACTAGTTTTGGTACCTCTAACTTTGGCTTCTGGGATGCTGTTACATTAGCTGGTCTGGACTGGAGTTTAATGCTGATGGGCCTTGCAACTTTGACAGGCAACACATCATGGTTGGTAACATCCTTTTTGGGTTTAATAGT
>PVKA01042908.1:0-17099 GCA_004027165.1 Ctenomys sociabilis | reverse complement strand
TGGGTGGGGGAGGGGGGATTGATGAGTAGACAGGTAGGGAGATGGGAGAAGCCGACCCGCTGGGCGGAGCAGGGCAGGCCAACAGCCACCTGGAGCGGCCACCAAGCCCATGCCCTGACGCAGCCCCCTGGTCACCCTGCGGCTGCCCCCTCTGGGCCGGCGCCCCACAATGGCCCTGGAGCCCCGGCCTTGCCCTGGGGGACCTCCAGGGCGGGCCGTGAGAGAACAGGCTGCTTTCCAAACCAAGATTTTATTCATTTTTTTCTGCAATACCAGAGATTGAACTCAGAGCCTTGCACTCGCCAGGCAAGCGCTTCTATGGAGCCATCTCCCCGGCCCCTGAAGCAACATTTTAAAAAAGTAAAACCAGCCACGCAAGGGCCGCAGACACAGCCCTGAGACCCTCGGCCGGGACCTCACCGCCGCCGTCACGGCCGCCGGAGGCTCTCAGCTGCTACCTCCTGCACCCTGAGGACCTCCTCGGCGTCGGTTTTCTCGAGGCTCAGGGTGGCGTCCTCCCAGGGGACCTGCTCAGGGACGAGGACAGGGTGTCGGGACCACCAGGGTGGCGGAGGGCCGTGCAGAGCCCGGGGTCACCGCGCTGTGGCTCTCCCGCGCCTTCTGGTCCGTGTTGCGGCCCCTCTCTGTCTCTCTTTCCCCCTGAACCTCCCTCCCTCAGGGCCTCTCCCCAGCTCCCCATTTCTCGCCCCCATTTCCGGGGTGCAGGTGGCAGTGACGCTGGCCATCCCTGTGCCCGGCCCACCCCGGGCGTCCACGCGGTGCCCTCCGCGTCCCAGCTTACCTGGGGGGCGGCTCCGTCCAGCTCACTCAGTTTGTCCTTCACCTGCGGGATGCGGGGGCACAGGCGGCGAACCCCCAGGAACCTGGGGAGGAAACGGAGCTGCAGAGTGCCGGGGAGCCGGCCGGGCCTCGGCCTGGGCCACTGCACCCGAGCACGCCGACCAGCAGTGCATCCCGGGCCCGCTGCAAATGGCTGGCCTTGTCCTTTACTTGGCTGCATAGTATTCCACGGTATATCCGGGTGCCGTCTTTTCTTAAGCAGACAGGTGCTGTTCTGAACAGCACGACCTCGTCCCTTTTCATGCCTGCGTAGTATTCACATGCACATACGTGTACGTATGCGTGCTCATTTTGAAAACACTCAGCTCGAGTTACTCACGGTGCAAGACTTCGCCATGCAACCGCAGCGTCTTTTCCTTCTCTGGTCATCTGCTACAGAAGGCCTAAGGTTACCCTTTACCCGCCCATGTAATATTCCATTCTGCACTGCAGCTGTTTCCCTTACCCATTTTCTATGGCGAATGACATGGTCTTATTTCTGTGGCTTCGCAGTGCTCCATTAATTATCAGCCAGCTACGTACCACACTCTTCACCCGGCTTCTGATCTAAACGGCTCCACCCTTTCTCAGGGCTGTGTACTATCGCAGTCCACGTAGAGCACACCCTGTGATCCGTCCATTTGCTGACCAGCGCTGTTCAGACCCCTTGGACGCGGGGCTCGGCTTGCCCTTGTGGGCTGTCCTCGGCCCCTGGGGGTGTGGGAGAGCTGGACCCCAGAGCAGCTCACTCCCTGCGCCCTGAAGGTCCCGCCCTGATTTTGGGGTGCAGTACAGAGAGGCTCGTCTCGGGGTTACCTTTTAAACAGGAAGCCGAGGACCAAGGCGCAGAGCAGGGTGCTGAGGACCACCGGGATGTAGAGACTCAGAGCTGGAGAGTCCTGGGGGTCCGAGCCTAAGGACGAGAAGGGGGGTGGGCCAGGGCCTAGGGCGGGAGGGCTCGGGGGCAGCTCCTCCCAGCCCAGGCCCGCGAGGCCAAGGGAGGCTGTGGCCACAAACCTCGGGAGCCCCAGGGGCCTGAGTTCAGGAGCGATTTAAGCCCAGGTGCTGGGGCGCACGCCTGTTACCCCAGCACTCGGGAGGCTGAGGCAGGAGGAGCCCAGGCTCCAGCCCAGCCGGGGCTTCCTGGTGACTCTGGCAAGGAGTGGGCCACACAGGAGGACAGAGGCGGGCGCCCGCTTCCCCGGCCCTCCCCACCGTGCCTGCAGCCCCGGCTGCTCGCTCCCTGGCACAGGGGCGCCGTCCTGCGCCCCGCACCGGTCCGCGCCACCCTCCGGCCTACCGAAGTCCACGGGCCGGCTCCAGGCGCCCCACGGGCCTCCGCGCGCGTCCCTCACGCGGATCCGCAGGGCGCGCCTGCCCCGGGCGTCCGGGCTCGGGAAGCTGTAGCTGTTGTGCGCCTCGCCCGCCAGCTCGACCTTCGGGGAGAGCAGCGTCAGGCGGGCCAGCGAGGTGCCCACCCTGCCCGCCCTGGGCCCCACTAGGGAGGCTGAGGCAGCGGCAATATCTGCACCACCCTGCTCAGGAGGCTGAGGCAGGACGGCGGCCCGTTCCGCTTGGCCTGGGCATCTTAGAGGAGCCCCGTCTCAAAATGCAAAATAAAGCCGGGTGTGGTGGCGCAGGCCTGTAATCCCAGCACTCGGGAGGCTGAGGCAGGAGGATTGTTGTGAGTTCGAGACCAGCCTGAGCTACCAGGCTGAGCTTAAGGCCAGCCTGAACTGCATAGTGAGACCCTGTCTCAAAAAGACAAAAAAAAAAAAAAAAAAAAAAAAAAAGAAATGTTGCTAAACAAACTGAGTAGGGCTTTGGCTCTTAATTAGAGCCAGGCGTGGTGGCGCAGGCCTGTAATCCCAGCACTCGGGAGGCTGAGGCAGGAGGATTGTTGTGAGTTCGAGACCAGCCTGAGCTACAAAGGGAGCTTAAGGCCAGCCTTAACTGCATAGTGAGACCCCGTCTCAAAGAGCCAAAAAAAAAAAAAGCAAAAGAAAAGGTGCTGGGTGGAGATCCGCCGACGGGGACACAGCAGGCCCGGGTGCCCACGTACCGGGGTGCTTCTGCCACCGGGCTCAGCGTTCTGAAAAGAAAACGAAAACGGTCGTACAAGTGTTTGTTCTCTATTTGTAAGCCGACATTGGGGCCCCAGCGTCCAGTTCGCGACCGGCCGCAGACCCCCGGGCTGTGCCGAGATCCGCAGCCGTCTCCTAGGCCGCGACGGCGTCTCCTCCCGTCCCCAGCAGCCCGTCCCTCCCTGCCCCTCCTCCTGCGCCCCCCTCGTGCTCGTCTCTGTCCCCCTTCCCTGCCCTCTCCGGCTCCCCCGCTTCCTGCCCTGCACACCTGCACCTCCCCCCGGGCGCGACATGCGGTGTCCCCTCACCTGTCTCTGGATGTCCAGCTGGTACAGGAAGTCCCTGTAGGTCAGGGCCGTCCTGGTCCGTGGCCGTGCCCACGTCACGTGGCAGTGGGTGGCATTGCAGCGCACGGTGACGTTCCCCGGCGGGCTCATCCGCTCTGGAAGGACAGCCCAGGTCACAGGCGCGCGCGCCCTGGGGCCTCCCTGCCCGCCGCCGAGCAGGACGTCGGAGGTCCTGGGCGCGTGCTCCCCGGGTCCCACCAGGGACAAGGTCCGGCTGACTGTGCCGCAGGACGCAGGCCTGGCTTGGGGATCCCTGGGGCGCGGCCTGGGACCAGGCACACGTGTCCCCGGCTCCTCCCGCTCTCCCTGCTCTTACTCCCCTACACCCGTCCCCAACGCGGGCCATACCCTCTGCACCCAGCCAATCTTTCCTGTGTTACACCGCGCCTGTTACCCATGTTTGTCCGAGTTACAGGAAACTGGCTGAGGTAAGGGCAATGTGGGTGCAATGTGGGAGGAGGGACAGAAGTTTACGGGGTCACGTTGCCACCCCACGGAGCTGGGCAGGACAGAGGGACAGAAGAAGGCCTTGCGGCATGGAGGTTGTCCTGCCTCAGCCTCCTGTCCGGTGCAACACCCGAGCACGCCCCCACCCTGGACGTCGCACCCGCCGCTCCCTGCGCAGCCTGAGGGGCTGACCCTTCCAGCCGCCCCGGTCCCCCTCACCCATTTGCTTTGTGCTCCAAATGGCATCGAAGAACTGGATCGGGGTCTCCGCGCTGGTTCCGTTCAGCAGGAAGTAGTTGTAGAAGCTGACGCCTGACAGATTCTGCAGGTGGCAGCCAGTGTGGGTCCCCGCGTCCACGGTGTACAGGGGACATTCACGGCGCCGGTGCGTCCTGGGGGCCCCGCAGGTTTCCCATTAGAAAAATTCCAACCAGGGCCGGGCGTGGTGGCGCAGGCCTGTAATCCCAGCACTCGGGAGGCTGAGGCAGGAGGATTGTGAGTTCGAGACCAGCCTGAGCTACAAAGTGAGCTTAAGGCCAGCCTGAACTGCATAGTGAAACCGTGTCTCAAAAACATAATAAATAAATAAATAAATAAAAAGAAAAAAGGTGCGGCAGCGCATGCCTGGTGTCCCAGCCCTTGGGAGGCTGAGGCAGGAGGATCTCTGAGTTCAGGGCCAGCCTGGGCTTTTGCAAAGTGAGCTGAAGGCCGGGCTTACCACACAATGACACCCTGTCTCAAAAACTAAAAACAGAACCTCTTGATCTGCCCCGGCCTGGGCTCACCTGGTATTTTCGATGAACAGGAAGTACTGGGTGTCGTGGGGCGCGGCGGGGCCCCGGGCCCACGTGCAGTTCAGGTAGCTTCCGTCGTGGATGCCGCAGGTGAGGTTCTGCGCGGCGCTGCCCTTCGGCCCTGCGGCAGAGCAGGCTCCAGAGTCCACGCCTGGCGCCGAGGACCCGGCCGCCCCCGACCCGTGCGCGGTCCCTACCTGGGTTGGTGACCTCCAGAGCGCCCCGGAACAGTTTTCCTCGGACGCTGGCGCGGACCTCGAACCTGGCCCCGTTGTGCAGCAGGTGGTACCCAAGGACGCACGCGCAGGCGTCTCCCGGCCTCTGCAACGCGGGTGCCGCAGCCCATCAGCAACCGCCCTTCCCGGGCTTGCGCTTGCTCACCCCTGCAGGCGTACACCCCGCAGCCGCCTGGAACCCCACCCTGTCTGTCCCCTCTGAGTGCCTTAGAGAGCCCCTAACTCATAGCAACCTCCTCGATACCCGTCAACAGGCAGATGGGCAACAAATGTGTGGTCACACAATGTGGAGTACTATACAGCCCCGAAAAAGAACAGGGTCAACCCACTCTTAGGAAAACGGACGCACACGCGTGTCTCCGCAGCCGCTCTTGTGCTCTGCGCTTGCCCCGGATGAGTCCCACGTGTGGGACGCTCACTGTGCGCAGGGACGGGGCCTCACCAGCATGGCGGGGGACTCCGTTCCCTCGTAAATATACAGGTGGTTGGTGGCATTTTCCAGACAGTCCCAGGACAGCATCCTTGACGAGGTGTTGAAGGTGACATTCAGCGTGAGGCTCGGATCCAGATCTGCAAAGCCGAGGTCACCGAGTTCAGAAACAACTCCGACCCCATCTCCTGAGCGGCACAGGCACTCGCTGGGCACCCCCTGGGGTCCCGAACAGGCCCTGCACCATCTGGCCCCGCCCACGGCACAGAGCTGCGCGTGCGCAGAAGCCTTGCAGCAACGCAGGCCCGCCCAGTCACAGTGCCACCAGGGACTCTGGCACACGCACGTGGCACAGCGCTCGCAACCCCCCCCCCCGCGACCCTGGGGTTCCTCGGCAGCCAGGGCGCCCCGGGGGCCCCCACTCTGCGTCCTCCACCTGCCCCTTTGCAGCCCAGCCGCCTGGCCGCTGGGTCGGTCCAGGCAAAGGTGGCCTGGACCGCGGAGCCCCCAGCAGCGGCGACAGCGTGACCTTATTGGTTGCTGTTCCATCCTGGGGCAAAACACCCCGCACCGCAGAGCCGGGCGTGGGCGCACGCCGGTCGTCCTGGCACTCGGGAGGCTGAGGCAGGAGGGTCTCCCTCAGTGCGGGACACAGGAAAACGTGGGGACGTTTTAGCTCCAGACCCTGAATTCACATCCACCATCCGCACAGAGCTGGACCGGAAGAACTGATAAACCCAGAGATGGCCCGGGGACGTCGCAGTGCGCTGCGGGGAGAGACGCCCCGACCCCGAGCAGACCCCGGCCCGGCGGGGCGCGCTTACCCTTCTGCTCCGCGTGGAGGCCCACGGCCAGGCCCAGCAGAAGCTGCAGCAGCACAGCAGGGCGGACGCGCTCCGGGCTCCCCACGGGCCGGGCTCCTGGGGGAGGCGCAGGGTGAGAAGCGGGCCACGCAGGGCGGCAGCCACGGGACGTGGACGCTCGGGGTGTGCGGCGCTGCGGAGCGGACCGCAGGCCCCGGCCTCTCTCCTGTCCCCGCGGCAGCCACTCCGGGGAGTCGCCCCGCGGTCTCCTCCCTGCCACACCGCGGGGATCCACAGCCACCACGCCTGTCCTTCCGTGTCACGGTGGCCGCCAGCGTCACTCTGCTGCCACAGCCCCAGCTTTTCACCAAGTTCAATTCCAGCTGATTCTTCACCTCTTCAGCAAGGCAGAGTGGAAGGCCCAGGACAGAGGGCCAGGAGCCAGCGGCCAGGCCCGTGGAGGCCGAGGCAGGAGGGCCCCAGACCAGTGCAAGCCACGGAGCTCAGGGAATCCGTGGAGCCCTCCAGGAGGAGTGGACCGAGCGGGGCATGCAAGGGGCGACCAGGGGGGCCACGCTGTGACCTGGGGGCTCCTGTCTGCTCGGCACAGACTGGAGCAAGGCGTCACGCAGCAGGCGGGAGGAGCGCCCTCCGGAGCCCTGCAGGGGCGAGCTGGCCGACGGTGGCGCCGTGGCGGGGGAGGCGCCGCACGGAAGCTCGTCACCCAACGGGACAGTTCCCCAATGCTGTTCCTCTTCGCGGAGCCCCTGCTCCAGTTCTTAGTGCACGGTGACACAGCAAAACTACACTCCTGTTTCTCTTCGCTTTTCCCGGTGCTGCTGGCCCTTCCCGCTGAGCCATGCTCCAGCCTTCCTGGCTGTTTAATTTTAAGGAGGCGCCCCTCCCCGGCGGGGCCCCAGCTGGAAACCCTCCTGCCTCAGCCTCCCCGGGCTGTGGTCACAGGCGTGCACCAGCACAACCGGCTGGCCGCGCGGAAGCAGAACGACCCTCGGCCACATTGCACAGGGCCGGTAGGGACGCTGTCACCCCCGAGGGAGGCGGGCAGGGACGCTGTCACCCTCCCCCCGCCCCCAGGGACGCCTGCAGCCCCAGGAGCCCCGCCGGGGGACCCTGGGCCTCACTCCAGTGTCTGCCCGCATTAGACGGATCCCCCAAGTGCAAAATGACACTGTAGGTCTCTAACGTGACGGTTAAAGACGCTCGAGTCTCTAATCTCAGGGCGCCAAAGTCCTGCAACTGATGAGCACCCACATCTGGGCCCGGGTGAGGGCCCTGGGGCTGGGTCAGTTATCGCGAGACTAGAATAATTCCAGAGCTGGATCAGTTATCGCGAGACTAGAATGACTCCAGGGCTGGATCATTTATCGCGAGACTAGAATAATTCCTGGGAGCTCCGGTTAATTATCGCGAGAGCAGAACGAAGCCACACATCCTATTAGTTATCGCGAGATTCGGATAGTTTTTTTTTTTTTTTTTTCATTTATGTATTTAGTGTAGGGTCTCACTATGCCGCTCGGACTCCTACTAATCCTCCTATTTTCAGCCTGCCCAGCCCTGGGATTACAGGCGAGCGCCGCCACACCCTGACTTGGTCACTAGCTCGGGTCCAGCGCAACTGGCAGGACCGGGGATCGAACCCGGGTCCCTGCGCTCGCCAAAGGGGGCGCTTTAGTCCGCTGGGCTCTCAGGCCGGCCCTGGACGGGGTTATTTATCGCGAGAGCAGAGCAGTTATTAGTTATCGCGAGACGGAATCAGTCCTGTGAGAGCTACATAATTACCAGGTGGCCAGATTGGTGATTGCGAGATCGAACCCTCGAAAATCACAGCTCTGCGAGAGCCTGGCCCGTCCAGCCTGGGACCTTTTCAGCTGTGCTATCTCTGACTTTTTTTTTTTTTTCTTTTGTCTTTTTGAGCCAGGATCTTAGTATGCAGCCCAGGCTGGCCTTGAGCTCACTTTGCAGCCCAGGCTGGTCTCAAACTGGCAGAGATTGTCCTGCCTCAGCCTCCCGAGTGCTGGGATCGGAGCCCAGATTCGAGCGCAGGCGCTGTCTTGTGTCTCGCGGACCCTGGGGTCTAGGGCTCCTCTGTTCCCTGCACCCCTTCTGGACAGCCCAGAGCAGCCGGCACACCACCCGCACCCCAGCGCACCTGCCCGGCTCCCACCTGGTGCAGAGCTGCCGTGGGGGTGGGGGTGGGACCTGTCTCGGTCCATCCCTGTCACCCCTCTCCTCCCGCGGGGCCCCCTGCACCCCAGTTCCCGTGTCCCACCCTGCAGCCGCACCTGGCCTGCAGCTCAGGGACCTCAGTGACGCCCCCCCCCAAGGTGCAGCCGACCCCACTCGCGGCCCTCACCCCGTGGCATCGGCTTCAGCCTGTGGCAGCGCTCGCATGGGTGGCCTGGCAGCGGCGTCTCGCTCTCTGCAGGGCCGGGTGCTTCCCTTTTCTCCAGCCTGCAGCTTCCTCTTGGGAAACGCTGTCCGGCGTCACACCTCCCGGCCCCCCAGTGCCTGGAGCAGCTGGGGCGACTCACGGCCGCACCCCGCGACCCTCAGGACATGCACGCGGGACCCGGCAGGCCCAGGCACGGCCCGGGCGGGTGGCTCGGGGCTCGGGTCACCCGCTGGGATCTGGAGCACAGGCCTTGGGGGCCCTTTCAGCACCAAAGGGGGACAGTCACCAGGCCCGCACACGGCTGCAGTTCCTCGAACTGGGTTTCGCAAGACCGACGACGTGAGGCTCGGTCTAGCAGATGCGGGAAGTCGGGCAGAAAGGCAGCCTCAGGACTGTCAGAGCCTGGGCGCCCTGGCACATGCCTCACTTGGGAGGCTGAGGCAGGAGGGTCTCCATGAGTTCAGGACCAGCCTGGGCTACACAGTAAGCTCAAGGCGAACCTGAGCTGCATAGTGACACCCTGTCTCAAAAACTCCAAATTAAAGATTAGGGCTGGGGGTCCTGCGCAGTCAGTCGAGCACAGAATCCATGGAGCTGTGCCATCTTCGTGAGAAGAGACTGACAGGTGGGAATCCCAGCCCCGAGGAGGAACGGAGGGCTCCGGCCCTGGCCTGCGGGGCAGTTACCAGTGGCAGCCCGTGTTCCTGGGCCCACCGTGCTGGCTTGTAGCCTCTGGAGGTCAGGGTCTCGCTGTGGAGCCCAGGCTGGCCTTGAACTCATGGAGATCCTCCCGCCTCAGCCTCCCGAGTACCGGAAAGACGGGCGTGCCCCTCCCCACCTGGCTGGGCCCTGTGACTGACATCGTTCCTGAAAGTCCATGAGGGACACCCACAAATGACCCGTGCTGTCACCACGAGGCTCTGAGAGGCTGAGGCAGGAGGGTCTCCAGTCCTGGCCTCTGTCTCTCGCCCTTCTTCCTGCCTGCGTAAGACCTGTGTCCCTACCTCCTGTTGCCTGTCTTTTATTTCGTTTGTATTTGTACAGTGGGCACCTGAAGGAAAAGAACCTGCTACAGGAGCCTTTCTTCATGGCTGTGTAGTACTCCACGGTGGGCAAAGCATATCCCCTTTACCCATTCCTTTATGCATCTGTGCGTGGACTCAGGGGCTACTTCCAGCGTGTGCTGGGCTGTGCAGGGGTCCTGCACACAGGGGTCTCACTGTGTAACCCTCGCTGGTCTCCTCCTGCCTCAGCCTCCAGAGTGAGCACTGGGATGGAAGCCTCACACTCCGGCTTCCCTGTGTCCGTGTGACTCATCTCGGAGTTGAGGTGCGGCGCTCTGGGCCTGGACTGGGACCCGACTCCTGGGTCTCCGCATCCTGCGGGGCATCGGTGACAGCGACGCGGGGAGGCCCAGAGGCCCCGCGCACCCGCTCGGGCAGCAGTGCCGACCGCTCGGCATTTGCTTTATGCATTCGCCGGAAGGTTTCCCAGGTGCGGGCCACCTCGAGCTCCGTCGGTCTGCAAAGACCACGCTGCCCGGCCCCGGACAGGCCCTCCTTCCCGGGAAGCTCAGGCTGTGTCGCTGCCTGCCCGGGCTGGCCCCGAGCCCGAGACCCTCCTGCCTCAGCCTCCCCACACAGATTTACCCTTTCCCCGAAGCATTGCTGTCTTGCAGATTGAAAAGCAGGACGAGGTGAGGCCGATGCGCTCCGCAGAGACCACGAACAGTGCAGCGCTTCCCAATGGGGGCCGGGGCCCGGGGGAGGCGATCGGATGAAGAGGAGGTCTCCGGGACACCGCCCAGCGCCCCCAGGCCTGCCCGGCAGGAATGGAGTGGAAAGCCCGGGGCTCCGGAGCCCGAGGTGCTGGAACCCTGCAGGCCCCGGCCGGCCGCAGAGAGCGCTGAAGGCCGAGCTGCTCCTTACACCCTGCAGTTCTCCTCGGCCTCTGAACCCCAAATGTGCCCGGAAACAGCTCCTGCCCCCCGCCACCAGCACATGACACTACTGGTGCTGTGGGAGGCTGAGGCAGGAGGGTGCCAAGTTAGGCTCAGCCAGGCTGGAAATAAATGAGAAATCAAAAGGGATTGCGCGTGGTGCGGGGGACCATCTGCTCCCTGTCCCCACCCGGAATCCCATATCCGGGCGAGGACAGGGCGGGCTTCTTCTGCAGGCTCCCGGTGAGACTGTCCTGCCTCGACCTCCTATCGGGGGCCTGGAGTTGGGGTCCCCAGAGGCACACAGATGCAGTCTCCAGGGAGAAGAGGGGCCTGGGGTGAGGTCCCCGCAGTGCAGCGGGGCGCAGGGGCAAGGCTCCAGGCAGGGTATGAGATGGGTGGGGTCTTGACAGTGGCAGAACGTGGGGCCCGTGGTCGCGGTGGGGCACCAGGATCGGGCAGCCTCCTCTGTAGGGTGTGTGGGCCCCTGAGGCATGGGCTCGGGGCCCCCGGAGGCACCCTGTGGGGATCGGGGTACCCAGGAGCGGACAGGGGTCCCGGCCCAGGCCTCATCGCTGAGCCCCCGATTCCCCTCGCTGCCCTTGTAGTCCCCTTTCACTCAGGGTCTCATTAAGTTTCTCTATTGCCCGCGCTGGGCTGGAGGTGGAGGTCCCCCTGCTTCGGCCCCCAAATGCTGGATCTCAGGTGTGCGCCGCCATCGACCCAGCGGGACAGAGTCTGGGTTCACACCAGGGAGGAATAACTTAGCTTGCTCTTCAGAGGGCAAGCTGGCTGTGGTGGGGTCCTCCCGTCATTCATGCCAGCCTGGGAGGCTGAGGCAGGAGGACCTCTGCGAGTTCTAGGCCAGCCTGCATTTACACAGTGAGACCCTGCCCGTACATACATATGCACAGAATAGGGTGGATAATGGAACTGCTGATATCTGCGGTTTTTTAATTTTTTTCTCTTTATTTTGTCTTTATGAATTCCAAACTTTGAAGAACATATTTGTCAAATTCATCTTTAATTCACCCTTAGTTCTTCAGAAATATGGGGGTGGACAGATGGCTCAGTGGAGTAAGTGCTTGCCTGGCAAGCGCAAGGGCCTGAGTTCAATTCTCAGTTCCGCGGGGTAAAAAAAAAAAACAAAAAAAACACAACTTTTCAAAGAATTCTTCAAGCGCAAGGCCTGAGCTCAATCCCTGGTTCCGCAAAAAAAGAAAAGAAATTAAAAGGGTACACAATGTAACAACCATTGTTGAACTGCTATCATCTTGTCTAGTGAAATTTTGTATCATTTCTACTGTTTTTCCTTTTATTTACAATCTTTTCATTTTTGAAAAAAAATAATAAATTTTAAAAGATTAAACAATCAATCAGAGTCTAACTACGTGGGAAAAAAAAAATCCAACATAAAACACACCAAAGAAGAAAGTAGAGGGTAAGGACAGCTTTGCTTTCATTTCTGGTTTGCTTTTTATTTTATTTTTTATTTTTATTTATTTATTTATTTTTGTCCTTTTGAGACAGGGTCTCACTATGCAGTTCAGGCTGGCCTTAAACTCACTTTGTAGCTCAGGCTGGTCTCGAACTCACAACAATCCTCCTGCCTCAGCCTCCCGAGTGCTGGGATTACAGGCCTGCGCCACCACGCCCGGCTGCTTTTTATTTTATTGTATTTTATTTATTCATTGTTCTTTCTGAGCCAGCTCAGGCTGCCTTGAACTCACTTTGAGCCCTGGCTGGCCCCCACCTCACAGCGACCCTCTTGCCTCAGCCTCCCCAGTGCTGGGAAGAACAACCTCGTAATCCGGGGCTCCTATGGGTTAAACGCTGCCCCCCACCCAGTACTTAAACCAGGAGAAAACCTTCAGCAGTGAGCCCGGGGCGCGAGACTCCGTGAACTCCGGGGCTTCCCAGGGCCGTGGTTGACAGCCCAGAGTCCCTTGCGAAGGGCAGAGATGTTAGGGGCGGATTGTTGGTAATGCGGGGACCCTCCTGCCTCTGCCTCCCTCCGTGGCCCGGGCTGGCCTTGCACCCGCGGGGACCCTTCTGCCTTGGCCGCCCCCACAACGTGCTCCATGAAGGGTTTTTGAGAATCTGTGCCGACGCCTGACCACGTACCCCAAGTTATGTTCACCCCAGGCTCCCTGTGATCACCCCGTGTCCCGCCCCAGACACCTGGCTCTCCTCAGATTATATGTACGGGGCGTCGGGGTTACCCGTGACCCACCCGGGACTGGCCCGTCACTGCCCGACTCTGCCACTGTCCTGCTCACCCCACGTCGTCAACATCGACCCGACACCCTGGCACAAGTATGCTAGGTGCCTGTTCACAGATAAGTTCTTAAAGAATGCGCTGTGCACATGCAGAGTGGAATATTACGCAGCCAGGAGGAATCCCACGGCTCCCATGCTCTGTCCCCTCCCCCCGGCCTGCACTGAACCGGCTCCCGGCTGTGGACGCCCCACTTCCCCGCTGCGGAGATCCCTGCTCATTCCCAAGTCATCTTCACAGGGGAAGTGAAACGGGACAGCGGGGGGTGACCTCAGCGTCCCAAAAATGTCACGGCGTGCGTGCAGCCATGGGAACCCCCGCCGTGGTACCAGTGTCATGCGCAGGCTTTCTCCCCCCCCCCCCCGGGACAGTCAGCTTCCGTGTCCCGGGGCAGGAGGCCTGCCGTGTGTGTGTGTGTGCGTGTGTGTGTGTGCCAGGCCTGGGTCGCCCCCGCCTGCCTCCTGCTCTCCGGACCTCTGGCCCCAGGCGCCACCCGGCTGCGTCCCTGGCTCTGCCTGTCGCCTCTGCCCGCCGAGCGATGGTGGCTCCGTGAGCCGTCAGCTGTCCGTTACCTGCCCTCTGCTTGGCATTGGTGTGTGGGTCCCTCCGTGCCTCCCCCTGTCTGCACCCCCATCATGTCTGTCTTCCCTGGTACGTGTCCCAGGGGCCGTCCTTCGAGGACACCCGCGTCGGTCACCCTGGGGCCCGGGGTCCCTGTCACAGGGCCGCGTCTGCACCCAGGCCCACCCCACAGGCATTCCCCTGTGTTCACTGTCTTCCTGGCCAGCGTCCATGAGGGCCTGGGCCACCTCCCTGTGTCCCTGGGGGGCCCCGGGGTGTCCCCCAGAGCCCATCTCCGCATCTGGGGTCGGGGCCCGCCAGCCCCGAGGTCCTCCTGCCTTAGCGTGGACGGGTGCAGAGCCAGCAGGGCCCGGGCTCCCTGCCCCCTCCGCCCCTCTCTGGATATCATGGTCTAAAATCAACCATGACGCTTCCTGCCTCATATCACTTCCCTAGCTTCCTTTCTACTTCATCAAACGGGGCAACCTTGGGCCTATTAGTCACAAGCCCGGCTTGGGGACGGCAGGAACGTGGAGCTCTAGGGGCCCGGACTTCAGATGGGGCCACGTGTCCAGCCCTGGGCGGCCGCGGCCATCCTGCTGCTCCTGGGGGACACAGCGGCTGCAGAGGACCTGGAGGACGGTAAGAGGACCCCGCAGGACATGTCTGCTCCCGTCTCACACCCTATCCCTGTCCTGTGCCCCGGGAGACCCTCCTGCCTCAGCCTCCTGAGGGCTCGGGCTCCGGCCACATGCCACCATGCCGGGCTTTGAAAACTTGTGGTTTTCACTGTGAGGGCCAGGCAGGGAGTTGGGGTGACTGCACAGTCCCTGGGAAAGCGAGGTCGCACCCCAAGGCCCCGGCCCATCCTCCACAGGGGCCCCCGGGCTGCGTTGTGGTTGCAGTTTCCGAATGACACCGAGTGGCTTGGCCCGGGCATTCGTGGGCAGACCACAGTTTGTTCCAGTGGATTTGACCCAAGCTGACACAGCTGGGCCTGGTGATTTACCCGAGAGGCTGGGCCCGAGCTCGAGTTTCCCCACCACGCTGCCCCCCTGCCTCGTTCGGTTTTCATGTGGACCAGGGCTCATTGGGTTCCTTGGGCTGTGCTCTAAGTTGAGACCTTCCTGCCTCAGCCTCCCTGGTGCTCACAGGCACTGGCCAGAGCCCAGGTCTCATTGAGTTGCCCGGGCTGGACCTGGGGCCTGCCAATGTCCTGTGGTGACAGCGGGGTGGACACCGGGTCCTCACAGTCCCTGTTGTCCCCCAAGTCAGGAGGCTGAGGCGGGAGGCTCCCGAGTTCCAGCGGAGACCCCGGCCAGGCGTGTGTCCTGAGGGTGGTCCCCGAGCCCAGGTCTCACCCGACTCCCCTGTGCAGAGGGGCATCGCAGAGGCTGCAGAACCGGAGCCCCTGGGAATGGGGTGTCGACGGCACCCCCACTTGGTGTTTTTGAGGCAGGGTCTCGCGGTGCAGCGCTCACGCTGCCTGGAGCTCACTGTGCAGCCCAGGCTGGTCTCGAAGTCACAGCGACCCTCCTGCCTCAGCCTCCCGGGGCTGGCTGAACTTAAGTTTGTCGGGGGCAAACTTAAGTGGCCTCACTTTCTCGTTTTTGAGGAAGGACGGCAAACCCCAGTCCCGCCAGCGCCCCTGCGCCCCGCGGCACCTTCTCCGGGCCCAGCCCGGGGCCCCGCTGCCTTGCACACTGCGGGGTGACACCAACCTTCCAGTGCTGGCTTTCACCCTTGTGGACGGAAACCATAGGAGACTCACTGAACAAACAGCTGGGTTCCTGGCCCGGCTCCACTTTCTGTTTCTGTGACTTTGAACCTCAGGGGCCCCAGCGGTTCTCGGGGAGGCCTCCACCCCTGCCTGTGCCACTCCCCCGGGGATCAAACCCGCCACCCCGGCCCCAGCGGGCAGGACGCAATTGCAGGCTTCCTAGCTCGCGCTTAGAGGTGGGACCCAATCGACAGGTCTCCCGGGCAGGACCGGAACGGGGCCCTCCTGCCTCAGCCTCCTGCTGCCTGGTGACTTTGAAGTCTGAGCCCCCCCCCCCCCCACACACCTTGGGGCTCGTTCCCGGACTCCAGGGAAGAAATAAGTATGAACCCATCCACTCATTGCAGGATGGACCTGCTGCTTCTCAAAGGGGGAGTGGCTCGGTGGAACAAGTGCTTCCCTGGCGAGCGCAAGGGCCTGAGTTCAATCCCTGGCTCTGCAAAGGAAACAAACAAACAAACAAAAAAACCCTCCAGAGCCCTGAGCCTCACTAGGGGTGCTGGAATCCGGCCGGCCCTGAAGCTGTGCGGCCGTTCTGGGAGCGAGCGAGGCCCTTTTCGCAGGCCTGGGGCTTCTCTGGGGACTCCTTTCTGCTTCTCAGATCCCCTTCCATCCGTATGCAATATCACGGCCGTTGTTGCATTTCTATCATTTTGTTCTATCATTTTGAAATTCGGTATCATTTCTGTTTTTTTTATTACATGTCCTCTAAACAGAAAACAGGCGTCTCCCGGTTGAGGCTGGCTGCAATGCCAGCCACAGGACTCTCAGAGGAGGAGCAGAGGCGGGGAACGCGACAGCGACTTGTCAGGCCGCTCTAGGAGGCTGAGGCAGGAGCACTTCAACCTGGGTGCTCCCTGAAAACGTAGCGGCTCAGGCAGGCACCTCCAAGATTAAAAACAGCCCTGGATTCGATTCCCAGCACTGCATAAAAACAGGACAGAAGGGAGGAGCCCAGGGCCTTCCCACTGAGCTCCAGCCCTGGCCCTTGTGAATTTTATTTTTGTTGGGATCTGGGCTGGAACTTGAGATGCTCCTGCCTCAGCCTCCCGAGTGCTGTCGTGCCGGCACGCACTGCCATGCCGGGCTGCCTTCCCGGATTCCCCGCGGGAGCCTGTGATTTCTACCCCTGGGCTGTCCCGTCGGGGAGCCTGTCATAGGAATGAGATAGAGCTGGGTGACCAGCTTTCTCCCGGGCTCCTAGCCAACAGCAAAACCCTTAGGAGTTGTCCAGGAGAACTCCACTGGGCCCGAGCCGCAGCGTAGGACGAGAGCCACGTCCTCTCTTCCTGTTTCCACACATGTCACTGCCTCTGCCTCTGCCACCCCCGTCAGCACCCGGTGGCCCGCTTCTGCTTTCTGGCAGGGACAGGGGCCCGGCCGCTTCCACGGGGCTGTGCTTTCCCGGGGAAGCCCAGGCCGAGCCCAGCTGCAAGGCAGGGAGGGGCGTCCTCTGCGGAGTTCCCAGGCCTGCTCTGAGGTCACTGCCGCCCAAGGGCCCAGCTGAGCAGGCGGGCACGGGCAGGACTGAACGGGGTGGGGAGGAGCAGCCCACGGGCGCCCCGTGGGGCCCGGCCCGGGCTCAGGTGGAAGCCGGCTTGGCCAGCAGCCTGCTGCCCTGGAGCAAAGCCTGCTCAGAACTAAGGACGCGTTCTGGGTGCGGGGCCCACGCCTGTCATCCCAGCAGGCGGGAGGCTGGGGCAGGACGATCTCTGGGCGATCTCGGCCGGCGTAGGCTACATCGTTAGTGCAGGGCCAGCCTGCGGGCGGACGTGGCGGGGGGGACGCAGGGACCCCGCCGCCCATCGACCCCGCCCTGCCTGCCCTCAAGAGTTTCTCGCCTCTGTCACCCAGGAGAAGCACTGCAGGTTCAGATCGTCTACCTCAATTTCGAAACGGTGCAGGTGACCTGGAATGACACGGGTCCCGCTACGGGCAGCAACCTGAGCTTTTTCTACAGGTACGTGGGGGAGCTGAGCTCCGTCGGAGCAGGCACCCACCCGGCACGCACCCGTCCGTGCACGTGTCCGCCCGTTAGTCAGTCCATCCACCCCTCTATCAACTCATCTGCTCAGCAATCCATTAATCAGTCTACCCCCATCCCCCACCCATCCTCCACTCCACCCCCACCCCCCACGTGTCCCCCA
>PVKA01042906.1:0-17100 GCA_004027165.1 Ctenomys sociabilis | reverse complement strand
TCTCTTCCAGGAGATTGAGTGTTTCTGTTTTAATGTTTAGATCTTTAATCCATTTTGACTTTAACTTAGTGCATGGTGATAGAGCTGGGTCAAGTTTTAGTTTTCGGCATGTAGAAAGCCATGTTTTCCAGCACCATTTGTTAAAGAGGCTATCTTTCTTCCAGTGAGCTTGTGTAGCCCCTTTGTCGAAGATCAGATGGCTGAGTGTTTTCGTTAGAAGATGCCTCTGCATCTTCTAATCTATTCCAGTGATCCTCAGGTCTATTTTGTTGCCAATACCAAGTTGATTTTATCACAGTGGCTTTGTAGTATAATTTCAAATCAGGAATTGTGATGCCTCCTGCCTTGTCTTTATTGGCCAAGACTGCCTTTGCTATTCTAGGTCGTTTGTGGTTCCAAATAAATTATAGGATTGATTTCTCTATATCTGGGAGGTATGTTGGTGGCAGTTTGATAGGGATTGTATTAAATCTGTACAGCAATTTTGGGAGTATGACCATCTTCATGATGTTGGTTCTTCCTACCCAGGAGCATGGAATATCTTTCCATTTTCTGAAATCCGCTATAATCTCTTTTCTTAGGGTGTTGTATTTTTCCGTGAAAAGATCTTTGACTTCCTTGGTTAAATGAATCCCAAGGTATTTCATTTTCCGTGGTGCTATTGTAAAAGGTATTGTTTCTATTGTTTCCCTTTCAGTGTGCTTGTTATCTGTATAGAGGAATGCTATTGACTTTTGAGTATTGATTTTGTATCCTGCTATACTACTGAATTTCCCTATCAGTTCTAGCAGTTTCTTGGTGGAATTTTTGGGGTCTTCCAAGTAAAGTATCATGTCGTCTGCAAATAGTGATAATTTTACTTCTTCTTTTCCTATTCTTATTCCCTTTATTTCTCCCTCTTTTCTAATGGCTGTTGCTAAGGATTCCAAGACTATATTGAATAGGAGGGGTGATAGAGGACATCCTTGTCTTGTACCTGATTTTAGAGTAAAAGATTTCAGTTTTTCCCTATTTAGGATTATATTAGCTTTTGAGTTGTCATAGATGGCTTTTATCCAGTTAAGGTAGAGTCCATGTATTCCAATTTTCTGTAGGACCTTGAACATGAATGCGTGTTGGACATTGTCAAAGGCTTTCTCTGCATCAATTGAGATGATCATGTGGTTTTTAGATTTCAGTCTATTAATATAGTGTATAACATTTATAGATTTTCAAATATTGAACCATCCTTGCATCCCTGGGATGAATCCTACCTGGTCATGGTGTATGATTTTCTTGATGATTTGATGTATTCTATTTGCCAGGATTTTCTTGAGTATTTTTGCATCTATGTTCATGAGGGAGATTGGCCTGTAGTTCTCCTTTTTCGTTGTGCCTTTCCCTGGTTTTGGAATGAGTATTATACTTGCCTCCAGAAATGATTTTGGGAGGACTTTTTCCTTTTGAACTTCATTGAAGAGTTTGTGGAGTGTGGGAATTATATCTTCTATAAATTTCTTGTAGAATTCAGCTGTGAATTCATCAGGACCTGGACTTTTCTTTGTCAGTAGGCTTTTTATTATGTTTCTTATTTCGTTGGCTGTTTTTGGCTTATTGAGAGTTGTTATATCTTCTTGATTCAGTTTTGGTAATTTGCACCTTTCGAGGAATCTGTCCATTTCTTCTGTGTCTTCTGTTCTGTGAGCGTAAAGATTCTCGAAGTAACTACTGATAATCTTCTGAATTTCCACTGGGTCTGTGGTGATTTCACCCTTTTCATTCCTTATCGCTTGTACTTGAATTTTCTTTTGCCTCTTTTTGGTGAGGTTGGCAAGAGGCTTATCAACTTTATTTAGTTTTTCAAAGAACCAACTTTTTGATTTGTGGATTCTTTGAACTGTTTTTTTTCATCTCAATTGAATTAATTTCTGCTCTAATCTTTATGATTTCTTCCCATCTTTGTGCTCTGGGTTTTGTTTGCTCTTCTTTTATTAGTTGTTGGAGGTGCAACATTAGGGTGCTAATTTGTTCCCTTTCTGTTTTCCTAATGTGTGAGTTCATAGCTATTATTTTCCCTCTAAGAACTGCTTTCATTGCATCTATAAATTCCGGTAAGTTGTACTTGAATTTTCATTGAATTGTAGATATTGTTGAATTTCTTCTGCAACCCATTGATTGCTGAGTAGGGTGTTGTTTAGTTTCCATGAATTTAGTGGGTTTTTCTGGTTTCTTTTGTCATTTAGCTCCAGTTTCATTGCATTGTGGTCAGATAGTATGCATGGGATAATTTCTATTTTCTTGCAAATACTTAGGTATGGCCTCTGGACTAGTATGTGGTCTATTTTGGAAAATGACCGGTGTGCAGCTAAAAAAAATGTGTATTCAGCTGTGGTTGGGTGGAACACTCTGTATGTGTCCAGCAGGTCCATTTGTTCCAAGCTCTGGTTCAGTTTTGCTACTTCCCTGCTAATTTTTTGTCTGGTTGATCTATCTTTTTGAGATAAGGGTGTGTTAAGGTCTCCTGTTAAGATTGTGTTCTTAGACATTAAGTTTTTCATGTCCCTTAAGATTTGTCTTACATAGTTGGGTGCTCCTGTGTTTGGTGCATAAATATTTATGAGTGTTACTTCTTGCTCTTGAATTTTCCCCTGACCAATATATAGTGGCCTTCTTTGTGTCGTTTGATCATTCTTGGTTTGAAGTTGAGACTGTCTGAGAACACAATTGCTACTCCTGGTTTTTTCTGAGGTGCTGGGGCATGTAGTATTGTTTTCCATCCTTTGACTTTGAGCCTATGAATGTCCTTTTGAGTTAAGTGTGTTTCTTGTATACAGCATATTGTTGGATTTTGTTTCCTAATCCACTGTGCCAGTCTATTTCTCTTAATTGGAGAATTGAGTCCATTTACATTGATGGTTATAATTGAAATGTGCTGACTTAAGTTTGTCATGATATTTACCTGGTGTTGTTTATTCCTTTGTAACCTGTGTTTAATTGTCTGTCCTTTTTAGTGAGTTCCTTCCATTCTCATTCATGGAGTTCTGGTTATTGTGGTCTCTCTCTAGAGCATCTTTCAGCAGCCTGTGAAGGGATGGCTTTGTCATCATGAAATTCTTTAGTTGTTTTTTGTTGTGGAAGTATTTCACTTCTCCATCAAACTTGAAAAAGAGTTTTGCAGGATATAATAGTCTAGGCTGATTTTGTTTTCGTTTTGAAGAACTCTGCTCCATGCTCTCCTTGCCTTCATTGTTTGTGTAGAGAAGTCAGCTGTAATTCTGATGGGTTTTCCTTTGAATGTGAGCTCCTTCTTCTCTCTAGCAGCTTTCAGTATATTATTTTTGTGTTGGATTTCTGGGATCTTAACTATTATATGTCTCGGTGTGTTTCTATTTGAGTTGAGGTTATTTGGTGTTCTGTATGCTTCGATGACCTGAATGTTGGATTGTTTCCTCATATTTGGGAAGTTTTCTGCGATTATTTCTCCCCAAATTCTTTTTATGTCATTTGTATTGACTCCTTGATTCTCGTTGATACCAATTATTCTCACACTGTTCATCCTGGTGTCATCTTGCAGGTGATGGATTATTTTTTCCTGCATTCTCATTGTTTTTAAGAGATCCTTTCTCACCTTTTCACTAGCTGCTCCGGCATCTTCAAGTTCTGAAACTCTGTCTTTGCTTTCACTCAGGTGGTTTTGTAGACTCATGATTGCTATTTTTAGTTCTTCTATATCTCTTTGACTGTGTTTCATGTGTTCTATTTCTTTTCTGTATTGCTCATTCAAGAATCCATCATATTTCTGATCTCCTTAATTTTTTTATCCATGTCTTCTTTAGAGGTAGTTATTAATTCTTTTTCTGCTGTGTTTCTTCCAAGTTGGATTTCCTCTGTATATTTCTGGACTTGTTTCTGTATTTCAGATTCTATGATGTCAAAAAGTTCTTTTTTGATTTCAGAACTTATTTCTGCTTTGAGTTCCTCATGATCTTTCTGCTGTTGTTTCTTTGCTTCAGATGCTGTTAATTCATATATATCAGCTGGAATAGTGCTCTCTGCACTTATTCTGGGTGAGCATAGTTTTTCCACCCAGTGTTTCTGGAATTCATTCTTTATTTCAGATACTATGTATTCAGATATTTCTTCTTTAATTTGGGGAATTACTTCTCCTTTTATTTTCTCTATAGCTTTCTGCTATTGTTCCTTTGCTGCTGTATCTTTTAATTCATTCATTGCAGCTGAGCTAGTGTCCTCTGCCCTTACTGGTGGACTCAAGATCTGGGATTGTGTTTTTCCCCTTCTCTTTGTCATTTTTTATTGCACTGACCTTTGACCTTTGGTGTAGAGCTTTGGTGCAGCTATAACCATGTTATGAGATTTGGGTGCCAGTCTATCAAGTTTGAGATTTTCCAGGTATGCCTATCCTAGATCTAGCTGTTGTGTTCAGTTCCTTTTTTGCTGCAGCTCCTTTGGTTCCCCTCTGTTGGTTCCCTGTTCAGGCCGGCACGAACCGAACTGGGATGTAGAGCAAGTAATGAAACTTCCCCGTCTGAGCTGGCTTTTGGTGAGGATCTGGAAACTTACCGGGGTCAGCCTTCCTGTGTCAGGCAGGTCGATCCCCAGGTGGGCGGGCCTGGGCTTTGGTGGGTCTTCTGGGCTCACAGAAGGGTAATGGATGACCTTATTCACTGAGTAGGCTGTACTGGGTCAGCCAGCCTGTGCTGGGTCGGGTCTACAGGCCATAACCCGAGAAGGCTGGGAAAGATCCCTCTGGTGCAGCGGGCCTGGAGCCCTCACTCACAAGCCAGGCTGTGCTGGGTTTCGGGCCATGGTGTGGGGCTGAGGATTGCTGAGAAATGTCCCTCCGGCATGGCAGGCTTGGAGTTCTCACTCCAGGCCGACCTGCACTGGGTCTGGGGCTGTGGGGTGGGACCGGTAATCACCTGGAAATGTTTCTCTGGCATGGTGGGCCTGGAGCTCTCACCGGGCCATGGGGGTGGGGGGACAGGGAATCCCTGGGAAATGTCTCTCGGGCACGGCAGGCCTGGAGTTCTACACTCACTGAACTTTGATGCCCAGGGAGTCGGGGAAATCCCCACTCGTTCAGCGGGCTTTATGGCAGGGGATCCGGGGTGGTGCTGGTGAGTGGGTCCTGAGGTTTCAGGCCGGTCACTGGCTTGGAGGTCTTGGAGGTGGGAATCTGGGTAGCGCGCGTGGGAAGAAGCCAATGGCTCTCCCTCAGACTCACCACACTCTCACTGATCTGGGAAGCCTGGTGAGTCCTGCAAATTCCCACTCGCTGGGAGAGCTTGGGGCAGGATCCAGGAGGCCCCTGGAGTCAGCCGCTGTCTTAGGCCGGTCTCTGGGGATGGGTGGGTGTGGGCGGATCGAGGAGGATGGCGGAGTAGGCCGCGCTGTCTCGGGCGGTCTCTCTGTTTTATATTATATATAAAATTATCTATCCATGTTTTGAAAATCTGTAACATATGTATTGTTGTATGTTATCCTGTTTATGTCATTTTTGCTATTTGTTTTTGCTTCTGTTTTTCACTCTTCAAGTTAAAATACAAATAAATAAATTTTTAAAAAATAATGGAAAAAAAACTTGTCTTCTAGACTCTTACTGAGTGTGAAGTAACTCTTTAAAGAATGTCCATTTGAGAAGCTGGGCGTGGTGGCGCATGCCTGTAATCCCAGCACTCGAGAGGCTGAGACAGGAGGATTGTTGTGAGTTTGAGACCAGCCTGAGCTACAAAGTGAGCTTAAGGCCAGCCTGAACTGCATAGTGAGACCCTGTCTCAAAAAGACAAAAAAAAAAAAAAAAAAGAATGTCCATTTGAGAGACACAAAGTTAGTACCCTTCAAGGAGCAACTTCATGCCGTGATGAAATCAGAAGACAGTCACAAGGGATCCGGCTACTTGGCTGGAGCCAAGCACGGCAGCATCAAGTCTGCAGAGCCAAGCGGGACCCAGTCCGGGGGGCCCGGCAGCTGGTGAAGCCATTCGGGCTCATTCCCAGTGGCAGACTGGAGGCCTGGTCAGCAGGTAGTTAGTTAAATGACTACTGTGGTCCCCGCAGGGTCTGAGGTTGCCCTCCTTTAGAAAAGTAGTATTTATACACAAACAAAGCCTAAGCCCTGCTGGCAAGTCACATTACAAAAAAAAAAAAAAAAAATTCATCTTTGAGCCATGTTTAGAAAACAGATTGAAAGTGTTTTTGTCGTACACAGTGGAGCTCACCATACAATGTTGAACTTGTTCTGCAGAGGACCTTTGAGATCCACCATTCTTAAAATGCTCCCTCTAGAGAAACAGACCCGTGGTTCACAGGTATCGGTTATTAACATTTACCGTATAACACAAGTGAGCAAACTTCTTTCTACTTTAAATACAAATATTACTTATCTTGATTATAGTGTTCTTGCTCTCTCTTAAATTCCCTTTCCCGAAAATGATAGCAAAAGGACTTTGTTTACTTTAGCTTGGCCCATCTTTCGCAACCCAGCTTAATTATTTTACAGATTTCCTTTTGAAATAAATGGGCTAGATGATCAGACAATAGTGACAGATTTTTGCCATGTCAGTGGCATATGAAAAATAACCTTTATTTTTCAATACATTCACTTATTGACTGGCACGTAGGCTATGTTCATAGTTTAGTTGTTATGAACTGTGCATCAACAAACAGGGAAATGCAATTATCATTAGAAAATGTGGATATTATTTGAGGAACACATTAAGGAGTAGCATCTTTGGATAAAATGATAGCTCAATTTTTTAAAGGAAATGATATACTGATTTCCATATACTAGAAAATATTATACACACTTCCATCTGATTTCCAAATACTGTACTTACTTATATTCACATCAACAGAAGTGTCCCCCACATCCTCACCAGCATAATTTTCTTTTGTATAAAAATATTCCATGTCTGAAACCAGGCGTGGTGACACATGCCTGTAATTCCAGCGCTGGGGAGGCTGAGACAGGAGGATCACGGTGAGTCCAAGCTGTGTAGCTTAACCCTATACCAATAAATAATGAAACAAAATATTCTATGTCTATTTATACCAATAAATAATGAAACAAAATATTCTATGTCTGTATGAAAGAAAATTTTGAATGAGTGCTGTATGAATTAATAGCTAGCCCCGAGACCCCTGTTTTGCAGATCTTGGTTATCCTAAGACCATTCCTGGCACCACGGATATCGCCACTTGTGTTTTCTCTGTAAAAGGATCCTTTTGTGAGCCTTGGCTAATTCAGACCCACTCTATTCTCATAGAATAGTGTCAGACCCACCCATTCTCAGTTTGAAAATG
The DNA here is from genome assembly GCA_004027165.1 of Ctenomys sociabilis. Classification (NCBI taxonomy): domain Eukaryota; kingdom Metazoa; phylum Chordata; class Mammalia; order Rodentia; family Ctenomyidae; genus Ctenomys; species Ctenomys sociabilis. The sequence goes on along the minus strand of PVKA01042906.1, from coordinate 9,799 downwards.
AATCTGCACGGGTCTCTGACAGTAGCCAGAACCTGCCAGAAGCGCACTTAAAGATGCTACCAAATCACAGAAGTGCCCTGGCCTACAGAAGACAGGCCAAGTGGAAGGGGATTCCTGGTTTCTGGGCCCAAATGCCCATTTTGGAGTCCTTCAACTTGTATTAATAATTAATATATAATTTACACTCTCCAGATGTAAATTTCTGTAAAATACCTTCTGTCTTTATCCCAGCACATGAAAAAGTATGCTGAACGGATTTTAATTTTCTTACTTAAAGAGCCTTCTTTCTGACATTAATAATTAACCAGGGAACTATTTATCCAAATTCTTGAAGTATAGTTGAAAAGGAAAACAGTTTCCCAAAGGTTATACCCATGGTTTAACAAGCTCTCTAGCCATGGGTCTGTTTGGGATGCTTTGTTTTTTAATCTTTCTGGAGAAAAGCTGGGGTCAGGAACAAACGTAAGTAAAGCAATATATCTTCATGTTATAGGTCTCTTCGAGGCGGTGAGTGAAAAAGTAAATTTAATGGGTTGTGTCAGTTTATAAATAACTTCCTCCTTCTGAAAGCTCCAAAGGCATAGCTCCATTTCTGAATGAGAAAGTCACAGGAGTGTTTTGATTTGTTGTGTGGCTAACAACATGATGGCTTTTGCAGGATATATATATATATATATATATATATATATATATATATATATATATGATTATTCAGATTCCTCTTCAAAAAAAGTGAGTGAAAGGCAAACCCCAACCCATAATGGTTCTTGGCGTTTACTGTTTGCTCCTATTGGTGATTCGTTTTCTTTGTGCTTTCCCTGGAGTTTACACAGCCATGCCAGAGTTATATGGGCTCAGTTCTAATAACTATGATTTGAAAATTGGTCGTTATTGCTTCTATACTGATGAGCTCATTGTTCACAAATTTTAGTAGTATGAAATTCTGTGATTTTTCTAAAACCATGTTTTAGAAATATCAATCTCAAACTAGAAATAATACCTTGGTATAGAAAAGCAAGTGGATGTTATCTAGTGGGGACCTACTCATTTTATATATAAGGACAAATCCAGACAGGGGAGGTGACTGGCCAGAGGGCCACTGCCAGAGACAAAAGCAGGACATTTATTAAGCTCTTCAGTTTATCCTTTCAGGCTTCTTTTTCTGTGTTATAAGTAGCATTTTCTATGACTATTTTTATCACCTGGTCATTCTTTTTGACAGGCACATAATAGAAACTCATGGAAATTGAGATTAACTTTCTTCATTGGAAATTGAAATTAACAGAAGAAGGGCTAGAACCTAAAATTCAGAGATTTTTATTGGGGAAACTCTAAATTCTTTCAATTGCATTACTTTGACTTTTAATAAAAAAGCATTTCCATGTTTCTTCTGAAAAAGCAAGTGTATAATTTATGACATACTAATCAATGACTTTAGTTGATTGGGTCAACAAATATCTATTGAGCACCGACCCTGTGACAGGCGTGAGGATGTAGCAGATGGGAAAGTACTGAATATTTTATGTCTCATCATTGACAATGAAAAACAAAATTAGACTGAAGACTAGCACCTCTAAGAACATTGAGATTGAAACAACTTTTATTCCTTGATTTTTCTGATTGCAAAATTCCTAATAAATTCAATGTGAAACAACTGTTAAACTTGCAAGCAGGCTGCTCACAATCCATTCTTAACTCTACAATTTACCTTGGGCAAGTTTATTATCACTTTGTTCATTTTAATTTAGGAACAGGCACATAGTGGAGGCAATATCATGAGTTGTATGTGGAAGAAGTATTTAGGAGCCGCCTAGCACACCGGAGGGCTTTGGTAAACGTGAATGGTTATCATTTCTCACTGCCTGTGATCCTCTACTAAGTATATGTGTGACATGATGGTTAGGAATCTGGGAAGCTTCAGCTTCCTTTAAGGGGCTCCATGTCAGCTTTGTTATAGGAGCCTGCAAAGTTCTTCTGGGGTGCGTGATTGTGTACCGGAGGCCTAGTGGGCCACCTGAGTGATTAACTACTGTGCTTTTCTAGATTGTGAAGCAATTCTTCGTTTTGTAATGATACACAGCTATCACTACTCAGATTAGATAGTTTGGGTGCATATTATCAATAATGTCATTGATGCTTGTAAGTTTTCATTTAACAAGACAATGAAACAATCCAAATTCGTTTTGAAAGCTTGTACAGATTCAGTTGCATTCTTGTGTAAAATGCGTGAAAAATAATATTGAGAGAACAGTCTATAGTTTGGAAAATCCTTGTGGCCTTCACGGGGAGACACCTGAATATGAAGTTCTAGCTCATTCACTTATAAATCACATCATATCATTCACTTAGTCAAATTAACCTCTGATCACATGGAAAATAGGAATGGTAGTGCTACACCACTGATTTGTTCCAGCAGATGGCAGAGCTAGCGTTCTAGTGCCTGCTTTTCTGTGTTTATCTGGGATTTAAAAATGAAAGAAACCCTCTTACAGTTCTAGTCAACGTCATTAAGTCCTCCTCCGCCCCAGGAAGGTCAGGGGAGGAGCTATTACTGCCTTCCAAAATGTAACCAGAACCTTTAGCTCTGTTTTTTTGTGTTGTTGTTTTGCTCTTGATTCCCAGCTATGCCTTCTTGGAAACCATGCTGACATCATAGATCAGAAAGTAAATTTTTTATATTAATAATTTCAACTTGAAACAGTCCATTTTAAATTGAATCTCTCAAGGGAAGACAAAAAGAAGATTGGAAGCATTAGAAAAGTGTACAGAGATACTGCAACTCTTCTTTTCCTATTTCAACAGATACGTCATTTCAGCCCCCAAAGTATTCCAAGTCGGAGCATCTGAAAATATTGTAATTCAAGTCTACGGGTACACTGAAGCATTTGATGCTGCCATCTCTCTTAAAAGTTATCCTGACAAAAAATTTAGTTACTCTTCAGGTTATGTTAATTTATCACCAGAAAATAAATTTCAGAACTCTGCCTTTTTAACAGTACGTATTTATCCTTCACATTTTTTTGTATATGTGAAATATTTTTGATGAAAATGTAAACATTAGAATACTGGGCCGGGCGTGGTGGCTCATGCCTGTAATCCCAGCACTCGGGAGGCTGAGGCAGGAGGATTGTTGTGAGTTCGAGACCAGCCTGAGCTACAAAGTGAGCTTAAAGCCAGCCTGAACTGCATAGTGAGACCCTGTCTCAAAAAAGACAAAAAAAAAAAAAAAAAAATAGAATACTGATAATGTAGAGATTTCATCATTTGTACCACTTTATAACTATGTGATCAGATATCTATCAATCCCTAATAATTATATGAGTGAAATAGGAAATTCTAAACAGAGCTGTGTCTTTTCAACAGTGCATATAAATGTTTACATTCTTCTTCCTGGAAAGTAAAATTGTACTAATGTGAAAACATATGGATATGAATTTAAAATGCTTTGTTGCTAAGAAAGTTATCATTACAGAGGACTGGAGAAATACGAATATGAATATTGGTCTGTGGTACTTTGCAAAAATTCATGGATGCTATTGAACATTCATTTAAACTCCAATATCCTACAAGTATAATATCTAAAACTAATAAAGTTGTTAATTACTAAAGTAAGTAGTTCTCACTGCAACCCCTAATAGAACAATTTTGATAAAATGATTTATATTAACATAATAAATAAATAAATAAATCTGTTCTGACCAAACATAGGAATTCTTTTATTAATGTTTCTGTGGTAAATGTCCTTGTCTCTCAACAAATACTTCCAGTTATTAGGCTTATGAAGAATTGAAGTTCATTTCCCACAAGCATTATTTTCAGCAGACACTCATTTTTTCTGATAGGATGCAAGATTAACCTCGCGGGCTCTTTACTTTTAAGTTTATATTAATCAAATATACCTAAAAGCAAAACTTCGGTTCCTCAGTCATGCTAGCCACGCTTCAAGTGCTCGATAGCTGTGTGTGGCTAGTGGCCACCAGATTGCACGGCTCGGATTAGAGCATTTCCACCATCACAAAGCCTGTGGAAGAGTGCTTAGATGGCTAAGTGAGAAGCAGATGAGGGTAGGGGAAGCCTACAATTTAAAGCATAGCAGAAGCTTTCAATTTTATCTTAACATTAAATCTTTCTTCACAACTATTTATTATTGGGCCACAGTCTTCTTTGGAAGTATAAGTCCACTGGGTGGAGTGTCAAACCTTACTTATTAGACATATCCTTACACTTTCAACAAATCTTCTTCATGCTACAGTTTGTTTCTTAAAAAGTAGACAAAGAATTTAAGGACCCTTGGAAAACAATGAGTACAGAATAAATGTAAATCTTCACTGTTTTACAGATTTCTATAAATTCACATACCTCATTCTATGGCAGTTGGCTTTAGTGATTAACTGTGATCATGTGTTTCCTAAAGAACAAGTTTTTTTTTTCCCTTTCCTCACATATTGTTAGATATTAAACTCACATGTCACTGAATGTAAAGGTCCCTTTTGCAATGACATACACAAATGGAGAGTATGTGCCCACCCAGTGAAGGCAGAAGTCCGTGATATAATACCCAGTATCCAAGACAACACTCAAGACATTGTACAGAGGAAATGGATAGTGTGGTTTCATCCAGTGGACTGATTAGCCAAAGGCTTCATATAGGCTTCTACGGTAGTAGTTTTTAAATTACTGTGTGTAAAACTTAGAAAACAGAGAACCAGAGAGACTTTTGGTTGCTTAACGCTAAATTTTAAGATAATAGTCACGGAAGAGCTGCTTTTCTATTTACTTGTTTTTATTCTAACGAGATTAAAATGATTTCTGGAAAGTTGATGTGCTTTATAACCTTAAAATTATTAGACTCTTTCTTTTCCATGTTTTCTTTTACAGATACAACCGAAACAATTGTCTGGAGGACAAAACTCAGTTTCACATGTGTATTTGGAAGTTGTATCAAAGCACTTTTCAGAATCGAAAAAAGTGCCAGTAACCTATGACAATGGATTTCTCTTCATTCACACAGACAAACCTGTTTACACTCCATACCAGTCAGGTAGAGCGTAAAATGTTTTTTCTTGGCTGGGGACATAGGGACACTGATACTCTATTTCGAACTTCTTAACACCTGGAATTGAATAGAGACAGGTTTCCATCTTGCTCCAAAGAGTCTCAATGCTTACAAACATTTTATATTTTCCAATAATATTTTCAACTTAAATTTATACAGAAATTGCTGAATTGCAAAATCAGTAACATTATCTGCACTGTTAAGTTACTTCCAAGCAGAAAAAGAGAAGCTTTTCAAGCCTTGTAAAATATTGTTAGGACTTGTTTATGGAACAATTGAAGGCATAATTGTATAGATTGCTTTGACAATGGCAAAATTATTCATTATACAACTTTGATCATGAAAAATTTCATTGGCTCTGAAGATAATTCCCAAATTGGGAAAGCAAATCCAACCCAGTGGGATTAAATATTTCAGCAGAGAAAAAACTAGAAAAAAAAAGTACAAGTATTAATTTTCAGAGAGCATCTGCTAAGGAAAGTGTATGACTTTGTCTTTCTGTTAGAAATGAAAAGGGCAGTGATAGAGGAATGTGTGTATCTACAAAGTGTGATCAAAATACATGGTGAATGTTTAAATTTTTTAAAAAACTGATTAGTATAAAAGAAACATTGCCATGAATCCCCCCAAAAATACTTTCCCACACTTCAACACATTTATCCCACCATTTCTTCATGCCCTGAAGCAGTTCTGAAAATTCCCTTTGTGAGTGTCTTTAGGAGAGGTGATTAAGAAAGAAGAGGTCCAGCAGAATTGCTCAGCAGATTAAGTGCCTGCCTGGTAAATGCAGTGCCCGGGGTTCAATCCCTGGCACCACATCCTGAGCTGGCCCCAACCCTAGACCCACTGAGCCAGCCACCGAGACCAGGCATGATGGTGGATGCCTGTAATTCTAGTGCTGGTGGTGGTGGTAGGGGTTGAAAATAGGATTACTATGAGTCTGAGTTGTCATAGTGAGACCCTGTACCAAATAAAGAATACCATGAATGCTGCTGCAGGGTACTATCCAATAGAAATCCATCTCGTAAGAACATTATGATGTGTCCTTATCTACCTTAGTCACAAGATCTGACACCTTGTGACTTCTCACTCTTCCCTAACATCACAATGACCACAAAAGATAAATGTTTTGAACTCATTCATGACATTGAGATAGCTATGACCCCAAACTAAAGACACTCATGAAAGAAGTCTTCCAAAACTGCTTAAGAAAGTAGCAAGAATGATGGCGTAAGTGTGTTTAAAGCAAGAAGTATTTTCAAGGGAGTTCACTGCAATGTGGTTTTTTTGCTGTGATAAATTTTTCCAAAATAAATATTCATTGTATTTTTAATCATGTTTTGTATTCCTGGTGAACTGAAAGGCACAGAAAAGTGCGGGTGCTGCTCAACATATCCTAGTGTTTGCAAAGCCTCTGATTCTCTCATCTTTCTTTCTTGCCCTTATTGACTTTTGAGCACATCAGAGGTGGGATTCTGAGAGACCTGTACATGAAAGGAGCAAACTGGTGTTTCATTAATTGCATTGGTTGGGGAAGGGCAGAAAAAGGGACCACCTGGCTTGGTTGAAAATCTGCACACCAAGGATACTTATTAAGCATTGCTTGGTGCTCCTCGTGATGATAGAGAAGGGGTCAGGGCTGTACTTTTAGCATTCCAGCAGCCGCTCCTGTTCTAATCAGCTCAGGAAGGAAGTCTGAGAGGGTGTGGGGGCAGTGCTCTCAGCTTAGAGTAGCATTTCCAGAATATTGCTGCCCCTTGGCTCCCAGGTGAGGACTCGGCACACAGGGCAATAAAATTGAGTCCCCAAAAGCTTTGTCATCCCTAGAATCAAACGTAAGTTCACTCTTTTCCTCCTCTCATGTTAGAGAAACTTCAGATTGAGTCCTACTCGCATTACTTAAAACCTCCTGTATCCAGCCTGAGATCTTGCTGAGTTGCCCAGGCTGTCCTCATGAATTTCCCTACTATTATTTATCAGGACTTTAAGAAGCTGAGGTACCTGTTGTAATAGTAGAGGAAAACCAGAGACTTCCTTTAAATACTGTTGGCCCAGGCACAAGAGGTCCTTAAGAGGCAGGAAAAACAGACTCTGGAACCAGAACACCTAAATTCAAACCCCATCCTGGGCTCAGCTCTGTGACTTTATATGAATGAGACTGTCAGAGCCCCACTTATCTGATTTGTAATATAAAGATAATAAAAGTTCCCTCCTAGAATTGTGAAAATTAGGTGAATTCATATACCCATATATGGAGGGGGGATTAAAATAATACCTTGCGCATACTAAGTACTATGTTAGTACTTCCCATTACTACCTAATCTGTGGAATAGTGTAAAGCCTTTTTCTTTTTTTCTACACAAAAGAAAAGGAATTCTTAAAAATAACTTTTAGGGCTGGAGAGATAGCTCGGCAGCCTAAGTGCCTGCTGGAAAGTGCAAGGACCCAGGTTTGAGCTTCAGTACTACATGCCGTGCCACCCCCAGAACTCCAGGGGTGCTGTGATGGCCACTGAAACTAGGTGTAGTGGTGCACGCCTGTAATCCCAGCACGTTTCATGAGGCAGGAGGATTGCCATGAGTTTAAGGACAACCTGGAATACATAATGAGTTCAAGGCCAGCCTGAACCACATAGCCAGTCCTGTCTCAAAAAAAAATTAAGTCTTACCGCTCATAGTCTTAATGACCTGAAACATTCAATCTGCAGAGTCTTGAGAGATTTTTAGCACATCCATCCTTAGGATAAAGGTTTAAGTCTCCAAGGGTTTATAGGATGAAAGACATTAGACGATTGGCCCAAATACTTCAGTGTTAATTTTCTTTTACTACTATATCTCAGCGCCTAACATGCTGTCTGGATGGCACTCAACAATTTCTGTAACTTAATAAGCCCTATCGTTGGCAGGAAGATCGAATTGATCTTGGCTTTGATAATCATTGCCATGGAGACAAGATTAATAATCTTAAACACAGACTGGGTTAGAAACTAGACAAACACAAGTCATAAAATAACAATAAATATTTGCCAATTACTTTTGTGTGCTGGGCCCTGCAAGAGCCTTGCCCTCGTTAGTTTCCACAACAGCACTGTGAAATCATGCCTCGCTGTTACATTGTTAGAGTATTCCACTGCTACCATTCCTGTGTGACCAGAGAGGTAATTTGGGTTTAGAGGGATTAAGTGTCCAACTCAAGGAAAGTGGAAGGGGCAGGAATGAAACCAACGTTTTGGACTCCCAGGCCTGTGCTCCTAGCATTTGCGTCACGTGGTCTGTGTCACACGCACCAGATGCGTCCCCAAGGCAGGAGGGAAGAGTCAAAGAAGACAGGTGTGAGAGGAAGCAGAAAACAAACCATGAGAGAGGCCGGCCAGATAGCTCAGTGGACTAACACGCCTGCTTAGGCAAGCTTAGGTAAGCGCAGGGATTGCGATTCGATCCCCGGCGCCATATGCCACGCTAGCCCCTCCCCCAGGCAGGCTGAGCCAGCCAGAGTCCAGGCGCAGGGGCGCACACCTGTAATGCCAGCACTGGGGAGGCTGAAAGCAGAAGGGTCACGATGAGTACAAGCTGCGTAGGGAGACCCTGCAGCAACCAAATACATTAAACAAAAAAATGGGAAAGATATCTGTGGTCTTAGTAAAATCTTTTTGGGGGAGGGTCGATGTTTTTGTACCAATGTACATTCCTACTCCTTTTTAAAATTTTTATTTGTGAGATAAGCTCTCATTAAGTTACTGTACCTAGTCTGGGTTTAAAACTGGATTTGTTGTAGCTTCTTTGTGTCAAGCACTGACCCTCTACACAGGATTGATACTGTGGTACCATTGCTCCTGTTTTATTAAGTAGGCAAAGTTTGGGCCATGGAATTGGTTTTAGCATCAGCAGAACCCTAGAGCAATTATAGTATGTCGGGGAGGGACTGGATTGGTGTGTATTGGACAGCTGTGAGCTAAAAACTAAGCAGAAGCTTTGGTTTAAAAAGTAAGGATCAGAAAGAAATGAAAGTAGCACTGAGTTCTGTCATTACTCATTTAAGAGTGAAAGAAAAATTGTAAGTTTTGCTCAGTAACTAGAATAAATCAATACAACTCAAAGCTGCCTTTGGCAGTAAGTGCTAGTTTGGCCTTGTTGGGTTTCGTAAGTGGAAGAGAGCACAAACTCTCAATCAAACTTCCCATTTTCCTTTAAAAATGTTAACCCTGATATTTTATGCTCCTAAATAAATATCACTATTTTGTTTCTATGACATTAATAGTGGGGCCTAAGAGTTAGCTCAGTAGAATAAGTATTTGCCTGGCAAGCTCAAGGGCCTGAGTTCAGGCCCTTGGTTCTGATTCTGCCAAAAAAAAAAAAAAAAAGAAAGAAAGAAAGAAAGAAATTGATAAGTAATGAATTAATTATGGAGATAACTAGATTTGCAGCATGGATATCTTTCCAAAAGTTGTACCTGACTGTATTTCAACAAAGTAAACTCCACTTTGAATTGACTAGGAGAAGTAGCTCTAAATAAACATCAGGGGTGGGAAGATAGCTCAGCGGTCTAAGAACCTGCCTGGCAAGTGCAAGGACCTGAGTTTGATCCCTAGTACCACATGCCAGGCATTCTGGGCAGGTGACTGAAACTGGGCATGGAGATGCATGTCTGTAATCCCAGCACTGTTGAGGCTGAGACAGGAGGATCATTATGAGTCTGAGCTACATAGCAAGACCCTATACCAAATAAATAAAGAGTTAAAAGATT